>JARQOC010000005.1:272410326-272497915 GCA_033576535.1 Allobates femoralis | reverse complement strand
TATCCGGGTATTTTTCGGGTTATACATATAGGGAACTGAATTTGCAACTAAGCATAAGTGATTTGCACCAAAACAATACAAATTTACCTAAAAATAGCCAGATTTTCGAAATAGCTAGATTTATTATGATTTATATAATCAATAGGAGGAATCCGAAAAATATGTGACTATAAACATAAATGTATGCACGTCTTTTAAAAACTATTTTTATACTGTAATTGTATTAGCCTGTACATTGTTTGAAAAACTGGCTAGCAGCACTAGAGGAAATGACCTGTGCCACTAGACTGCTGAGGCTCCAAACCTTTTGTTCAATGAAGCACAAATGCAGACAGGAAACAAAGTAAATGTTTCATTGGAGAACAATAAATTCATAATATCCATTAAACAGCTGAGGAAGGCAAAGTGTTTTTCAAATGATGGGGAAGTCAGCGAATTGTTGTAGACTGGACCAAAAAAAAAAATGCTATAACATTACCTTCCATCATATAGCACGACAGGTTGCTAATTAAACAACCTTGTTCAGACAAGCTGTCACCACAGGAATGACAAAGATCTTTACCTTTGCCCTTCTAGCATTCTGGTGAGGAGATGGACTCTGTCAAGAACTGCAGGTGGCCTTAAAAATAATAATAAAAAAAGGATTGTCTGCACACACCATGAATGCTTCTGGAATACAGAAGGAAATGTGGATAGATAGATAGATAGATAGATAGATAGATAGATAGATAGATAGATAAAGGTCTAACAGTTTTTGTTAAATTATTCTATAAATATATTATTCCATGTATTATTTTCATCCATTCTTCAATACGCTCTGTTATGAATTATGAATTCTAAACACTCATGTATCATTGATGCTGCTGTCCCTCCTATGGTAGGCAGTGATCCATTTCAGAAGAATTGCAGATAGAAAGAGAGAGAAGCTCTTGGACTACTAACTAGAGCAGTTGACGTTCTGCTTCATAATCATAGCATTCAATCACGGGGCTCCACCCATTCTTCAAGGATTGATAGTTTTTATTATGACCAACGGTAAAAAATGACTATGACAAGAAATAATATAGGAGGAATTTTAAGTAGTGACTGTAGTCAAAAATAAAGACAAGAGAACATTTATAGCTCAGATTTCATGGGTTGAAGCATTAAGTCAAAACCATTTAGCTAAACAATTTTGAACAAGCGGTTATAAATCTATATTTTAAGATTCAGCTCCATCAAAATGACACACACACATGTTATATCCTGCTGTAGAATAATGTGAATGGTGCCTGCTCATAAGATTATGTGAGAAATGTGGTGGAAAGTTTTAGTTATATAGTTATACATTAACTAGCTGTGAGCCCGATGCAAATGCATCGGGATTCTAGAACGTGCATTAATTTGATTATAGTAGTTATAGCTGTTAGCCTGATGCAAATGCATCGGGTATCTAAAATATGTTTATTGTTTTTTGAAAGATTTTTAAATAATAATCGCATCATCAATAGCAATAATATAAGCCATAGCATTATTATTAGCAGTAATAGCAGTATTAATAGCATTATTAGCAGTATTATGAGCATTAATAACAGTATTAATAGCATTAATAGCATTATTATTAGCATTAATAGCATGATTAATAGCATTATTAGCATTAATAATAGCATTAATAACATTATTAATAGCATTGATAGCATTATTATTAGCATTAATAGCATTAATAATAGCATTATTAGCATTAATAATAGCATTAATAGCATTATGAATAGCATTAATAGCATTATTATTAGCATTAATAGGATTAATAATAGCATTATTAGCATTAATAATAGCATTAATAACATTATTAATAGCATTAATAGCATTATTATTAGCATTAATAGCATTAATAGCATTATTATTAGCATTAATAGCATTAATAATAGCATTAATAGGATAAATATTAGCATTAATAGCATTAATAGCATAAATAAGAGCATTAATAGCATTATTAATAGCATTAATAGCATTATTAGTAGCATAAATAGCATTATTAGCATTAATAATAGCATTAATAACATTATTAATAGCATTAATAGCATTATTATTAAAATTAATAGAATTAATAATAGCATTATTAGCATAAATAATAGCATTAATAACATTATTAATAGCATAAATAGCATTATTATTAGCATAAATAGCATTAATAATAGGATTATTAGCATTAATAATAGCATTAATAACATTATTAATAGCATTAATAGCATTATTATTAGCATTAATAGAATTAATAATAGCATTATTAGCATTAATAATAGCATTAATAACATTATTAATAGCATTAATAGCATTATTATTAGCATTAATAGCATTATTATTAGCATTAACAGCATTAATAATACCATTAATAGCATTATTATTAGCATTAATAGCATTAATAGCATAAATAATAGGATTAATAGCATTATTAATAGGATTAATAGCATTATTATTAGCATAAATAGCATTAATAATAGGATTATTAGCATTAATAATAGCATTAATAACATTAATAATAGGATTATTAGCATTATTATTAGCATTAATAGAATTAATAATAGCATTATTAGCATTAATAATAGCATTAATAACATTATTAATAGCATTAATAGCATTATTATTAGCATTAATAGCATTATTATTAGCATTAATAGCATTAATAATAGCATTAATAGCATTATTATTAGCATTAATAGCATTAATAGCATAAATAATAGGATTAATAGCATTATTAATAGCATTAATAGCATAAATAATAGGATTAATAGCATTATTAATAGCATTAATAGCATTAATAATAGCATTAATAGCATTATTATTAGCATAAATAGCATTAATAATAGGATTATTTAGCATTAATAATAGCATTAATAACAATATTAATAGCATTATTAGCATTAATAATAGCATTAATAACATTATTAATAGCATTATTAGCATTATTATTAGCATTAATAGCATTATTAATAGCATTAATAGCATTATTATTAGCATTAATAGCATTATTATTAGCATTAATAGCATTAATAATACCATTAATAGGATAAATATTAGCATTAATAGCATAAATAATAGGATTAATAGCATTATTATTAGCATTAATAGCATTATTAATAGCATTAATAGCATTATAATTAGCATAAATAGCATTATTAATAGGATTATTAGCATTATTATTAGCATTAATAGAATTAATAATAGCATTATTAGCATTAATAATAGCATTAATAACATTATTAATAGCATTAATAGCATTATTATTAGCATTAATAGCATTATAATTAGCATTAATAGCATTAATAATACCATTAATAGGATAAATATTAGCATTAATAGCATTAATAGCATAAATAATAGGATTAATAGCATTATTAATAGCATTAATAGCATTATTAATAGCATTAATAGCATTATTATTAGCATAAATAGCATTAATAATAGCATTATTAGCATTAATAATAGCATTAATAACATTATTAATAGCATTAATAGCATTATTATTAGCATTAATAGCATGAATAGCATTATTATTAGCATTAATAGCATTAATAATACCATTAATAGGATAAATATTGACATTAATAACATTATTAATATCATTATTAGCATTAATAATAGCATTAATAACATTATTAATAGCATTAATAGCATTATTATTAGCATTAATAGAATTAATAATAGCATTATTAGCATTAATAATAGCATTAATAACATTATTAATAGCATTAATAGCATTATTATTAGCAGTAATATTATTATTAGCATTTTTTTTTTAATTATTATTTATTATTTGTTATTTATTTTTTAATTATGTTTTATTTATTTTTTTATAATGTTTTAATTATTTTTTAATTATTTTGTTATTATTAAATTTATTATTTAGGCTGAGAGGCAGTTCTCATTCAGGTCCGCAAAGGGCTGATCTTATTAGCATATATTTTATTTTTTAATTATTATTTTTATTGAATTTTTTATAATTTTTAATTATTTTTTTTTATTATTTTTTAATTCTTTTTTAATGATTTTTTTTATTATTTAATTTATTATTTAGGCTGAGACGCAGTTCTCATTCAGGTCCGCAAAGGGCTGATCTTATTAGCATAAAATTTATTTTTTTATTATTATTTTTATTGAATTTTTTATTATTTTTAATTTTTTTTTTTTATTATTTTTTAATTCTTTTTTAATTATTTTTTTTATTATTTAATTTATAATTTAGGCTGAGACGCAGTTCTCATTGAGGTCCGCCTTTATTAGCATATATTTTATTTTTTTATTATTATTTTTATTGAATTTTTTATTATTTTTAATTATTTTTTTTTATTATTTTTTAATTATTTTTTTTTTATTATTTAATTTATTATTTAGGCTGAGACGCAGTTCTCATTGAGGTCCGCCTTTATTAGCATATATTTTATTTTTTTATTATTATTTTTATTGAATTTTTTATTATTTTTAATTATTTTTTTTTTATTATTTTTTAATTATTTTTTAATTCTTTTTTTTATTATTTAATTTATTATTTAGGCTGAGACGCAGTTCTCATTGAGGTCCGCCTTTATTAGCATATATTTTATTTTTTTATTATTATTTTTATTGAATTTTTTATTATTTTTAATTATTTTTTTTTATTATTTTTTAATTCTTTTTTAATTATTTTTTTTATTATTTAATTTATTATTTAGGCTGAGACGCAGTTCTCATTGAGGTCCGCCTTTATTAGCATATATTTTATTTTTTTAATATTATTTTTATTGAATTTTTTATTATTTTTAATTATTTTTTTTTTTTTTATTTTTTAATTTTTTTTAATTATTTTTTTATTATTTAATTTATTATTTAGGCTGAGACGCAGTTCTCATTGAGGTCCGCCTTTATTAGCATATATTTTATTTTTTTATTATTATTTTTATTGAATTTTTTTTTATTTTTAATTATTTTTTTTTATTATTTTTTAATTCTTTTTTAATTCTTTTTTTATTATTTAATTTATTATTTAGGCTGAGACGCAGTTCTCATTGAGGTCCGCCTTTCTTTTTTCGCATTGAAATGCATTAGCGGTGTGTCGGCGATTTTATGGCCGACCACCTGGTTCTATTTGTCGGCCCTAAAATCGCGGACACACCGCTAATGCATCTCTATGGGCAGTCAGGCCGATTTCGGATTGAACGGCGACCAATCAGAATTCGAGCTGACTTGCCCATAGACATGCATTAGCGGTGTGTCGGCGATTTTATGGCCGACCACCTGGTTCTATTTGTCGGCCGTAAAATCGCGGACACACCGCTAATGCATCTGTATGGGCAGTCAGCCCGATTTCGGATTGAACGGCAACCAATCAGAAGTCGAGCTGACTGGCCATAGACATGCATTAGCGGTGTGTCCGCGATTTTAGGGCCGACAAATAGAACCAGGGGGGCGGCCATAAAATCGCCGACACACCGGTAATGTATGTCAATGGGGAAAAAAGGCGGACCTGAATGAAAACTGAATGAGGAGCTCTTCTGATTGGCTGAGGGCATTATCCAGCAACCAATCAGAAGACGGCGTGAGATTTCATTGAGGTAGAATGGGGGATTTTTCCTCCATTCTATCTTAATGAGAAGGAAGAGGACGTCGGAGGTGGAATTTTCGGAAAAGAAGACAGAAGATCCCCGGGGCCGGACGAAGAGGCGGAGATGGCGGAAAGAAGAGAGAAGACCCCCGGGGCCGGAGGAAGAGGACGCCTGGCCGGACGGAGGATCGGACGGACGATCGGACGGACGATCAGATGACTTGAAGGCATGTAAGTGATGGACGGGGGCTTCGGGTGTAGGGCCTTAGGTGAGAGCGGCGTTAGGTTAGGGGACGGCGGGGGGTTAGGGTGTAGGGCTTTAGCGACAGGGGCAGGGGACAGCGGCGGGAGCTTAGGGGGTATCGGCGGGGGCCTAGGGGGTAGGAGCTTAGGTAGGGGCGGCGATGGCTTAGGGGGTAGACGGCGGGGCTTAGGGGGTATCGGCGGCGGCTTTGGATGGTGCGAGTCGGGGGTTAGGTGGTCGGGGCTGCTGCGGGGTTTCGGCGGCGGGTTTGGATGGTGCGAGTCGGGGGTTAGGTGGTCGGGGCTGCTGCGGGGTTTAGGGGGTTAGGGGCGGCGGTGCCTTAGGGGGTAGGCGGCATGGCTTAGGGGGTATCGTCGGGGGTCTAGGGGGTAGGGGGTTAGGTGCGGCTTAGGGGGTAGAGGTAGGGGATTAGGTGCGGCTTAAGGGGTAGGGGCGGCTTAGGGGGTAGGGGTAGGGGATTAGGTGCAGCTTAGGGGTTAGGGGCTTGCAGGGGTTTAGGTGCGGATGCGGGGTAGTGGCTTAGGGGGGTAGGGGGTTAGGTGCGGCTTAGGGGGTAGAGGTAGGGGATTAGGTGCGGCTTAAGGGGTAGGGGCTTAGGGCGGCAGGGGTTTAGGTGCGGTTTAGGGGGTAGGGGTAGGGGATTATGTGCAGTTTAGGGGTTAGGTGCGGCTTAGGGGTTAGGGGCTTGCGGCGGCAGGGGTTTATTTGCGGATGCGGGGTAGTGGCTTACGGCGGCAGGGGGTAGGGGCTTGCGGCAGAGGGTAGTGGGTGCGGCGGGGTAGTGCGGCAGGGGGTAGTGGCTTAGGGGGGTAGGGGGTTAGGTGCGGCTTAGGGGGTAGAGGTAGGGGATTAGGTGCGGCTTAAGGGGTAGGGGCTTAGGGCGGCAGGGGTTTAGGTGCGGTTTAGGGGTGCGGCTTAGGGGGTAGAGGTAGGGGATTAGGTGCGGCTTAAGGGGTAGGGGCTTAGGGCGGCAGGGGTTTAGGTGCGGTTTAGGGGGTAGGGGTAGGGGATTATGTGCAGCTTAGGGGTTAGGTGCGGCTTAGGGGTTAGGGGCTTGCGGCGGCAGGGGTTTATTTGCGGATGCGGGGTAGTGGCTTACGGCGGCAGGGGGTAGGGGCTTGCGGCAGAGGGTAGTGGGTGCGGCGGGGTAGTGCGGCAGGGGGTAGGGGCTTCGGCGTCCGGGGTAGTGGCTTAGGGGGGTAGGGGGTTAGGTGCGGGTTAGGGGGTAGAGGTAGGGGATTAGGTGCGGCTTAAGGGGTAGGGGCTTAGGGCGGCAGGGGTTTAGGTGCGGTTTAGGGGGTAGGGGTAGGGGATTATGTGCAGCTTAGGGTTAGGTGCGGCTTAGGGGTTAGGGGCTTGCGGCGGCAGGGGTTTATTTGCGGATGCGGGGTAGTGGCTTACGGCGGCAGGGGGTAGGGGCTTGCGGCAGAGGGTAGTGGGTGCGGCGGGGTAGTGCGGCAGGGGGTAGGGGCTTCGGCGTCGGGGTAGTGGCTTAGGGGTTAGGGCGGCAGGGGGTAGGGACTTGGGGTTGTGTGGCTTGGTTAGTGTACGCGTAGTGGCTTAGAGCGGCAGGGAGCTGTAGTGTACAGCGCGATGGTATAGTACAGTCCCATGGCGCTTATGGGCATGGGACTGTAGTATACTATAGCGGTGTACAGTACAGGAGTATGGGCTTCGGTGGCTTGGTTAGCGGTTTGTAGCGACTCGCAATGCCCGCTTCGCGGGCATTGCTTCGCTGGGCTGCAACGACTCGCAATGCCCGCTTTGCGGGCATTGCTTCGCGAGTCGCCTTGGCCGCTACGCGGCCACGGGGAGAGTCCAGGAGAAGCAGCTCGCTCGCGCTCACCAAGCGACCGGAAGCAGCGCCGCTCCGACGGAAGTCGCTACGGCAATTATATAATAGATACTTTGACTTTCTCATTGGGCTTTAAGCAATTAGGCTAATATCAGGTGTACTTTTTTATAGTGATTGTTTTAACCCTTAATGACCAATGATGGCTATACCCATCATGGCTTTGAATTGTCACTGCATGTAAACAAAGAAATGCAGAAAATATCATCCTAAATTAGCTACTAAAATAAAGTCCAATATGTCATGAAAAATCAGTCTTGGAATCACTAGGATCTGTTGAAGCGTTCCAGAGTTATAACCTCATAAAGCGACACTGGCCAGAATTGCAAAAATGAGGCTTGGTCCTTAGGCCGGCTTCACACCACAGTTTTTGCGATCCAGGGCTGTCTAGTGTGAACTGGACAGCCCCGGATCTGATTTTGGCCCCATAGTATTCATATGGGTCCGGATGGGGCCGTGTGGCATCCATTTGCCATCCGGTTTTGTCCTGTCCGGGAAGATCCGGCAGAATATTTTTTTTTCCCAGGACACAAAATTGCAGCTTGCAGCCTTTTTGTGTCTGGGGCAAAAACCTGACAAATTGGGATCCTCCCGGATCGGTGTGATCCAGCGCCCTCCTAGCATGGGAGTCTATGGGCGATGGATCCGACAGAAAATCGGATCCGGCTCCCGGACGCCAGGTGCTGAACTGCAGCACCGTGGAGAGCTCCCGGCTGAGATTTCAGAACCGCGGCTTGCGGAGAGCTAGCTGCGGTTCTGAAATCTCAGCTGGGAGCTCTTCTGACATTTCAGCAAGGGACAGCTCCAGCAGCCACGGACTGCCGATTCTGGTACAAAACAGGATCAGAGGTCATATTTGCCCTCTGATTCTGTTCTGTCCAGAGCTGTCAGGCTGTGTCCGGGGCATCCAGCAAAACACCGGACACAGCCTGACACCACAGCCTGACACCACAAAACCGTGATGTGAAGCCGGCCTTAAGGGGTTAAACAATCAAAAGCATTGCACAATAATATATAATAAATATATTATAGAATGTATTATGTACAGTAAAGGAAATAATTATTTGATCCCTTGTTGATATAGTAAGTTTAGCCACTGACAAATAGTCTATAATTTTAACAGCGAGAGAAAGTAATCTCAAAAATAAAACGCAGAAAATCAAATTGTCTAAATTATATAAAAATATTTACATTTTGCAGAGAAAAATAAATATTTGATTCCTCTGACATACAAGACTTAATATATGGTGGCAAAACCCTTGTTGGCAAGCACAGCAGTTAGACATCTTTTGTAGTTGATGATGAAGTTTGCGCACATGTCAGGGAGAATTATGGTACACTTCTTTTTGCAGATCACCTCTAAGTCATCAAGATTTTGAGGCTGTCAACTCGGAGCTTCAGCTCCCTCCATAAGATTTCTATAGGATTAAGATCTGAAGACTGGCTAGGCCACTCCATAACCTTAATGTGCTTCTTTTTGAGCAACAGCTTTGTTGCCTTGGTTGTATGTTTTGGGTCATTGGTATGATGGAAGACCCAGCCATAACCCATTTTTAATGTCCTGGCAGAGGGAAGGAGGTTGTCACTCAGGATTTTACTGTACATAGATCCATTCATTGTCCCATTGATGCAGTGAAGTAGTCCTGTGCCCTTAGCAGAGAAACATCCCCTAACATAATGTTTCCACTGCCATGATTGACTGTGGGGATGAAGTTCTTTGGGTAATAGGCAACATTTCTCTTTCTCCAAACTCAGAGACTTGTGTTAATGCCAAAGAGATCAATTTTTGTCTCATCTGACCACAGCATCTTCTCCCAATCACTCTCAAAATCATTAAGGTGTTCATTGCAAACTTCAGATGGGCCTAGACATGTGCCTTCCTGAGGAGTGCGACTTTGCTGGCACTGCGGGATTTTAATCCATTACAGCCTAATGTGTTACTAATGGTTTTCTTGATGACTACCTTGAGATCATAAACATGTTCCCTTGTGTAGTTTAGGCTAATCTCTCATCTTTCTCATGATCCTTGATACCCACGAGGTGAGATTTTGCATGGAGCCCCAGATTGATGTCGATTGACAAACATTTTGTATTACTTCCATTTTCTTACTATTGCACCAACAGTTGTCTCCTTTTCACGCAGCATCTTAATTATGAACTTGTAGCTCATTCCAGCCTTGTGCAGGTCTAGGATCTTTACTCTGACATTCTTAGAAAGCTCTTTGGTCTTGACCAGGTTGTAGAGGTTTGAGTTTGACTGACTGAGTGTGTGGACAGGAGTCTTTTTTACAAATGACAATTTAAGATGCAGGTAATGAGTTGATTAGGAACGTAAGTGGTCTGTAGGAGCTAGAACGCCTAATGGTTGGTAGAGAATCAAATACTTAATTCTTTCTTCAAAGTATAAATACATTTATATAATTTAGACAATGCTATTTTCACTTCAAGTAATGTTTATTGAGTTTTCTTGATAATCAGTATATTACAATGGGTTACAGCATTAAGTATTCATTTTAGTGTAATTAAAGTAGTATAATGTACAAAGTACACATTCTTTAACTGATAACTCTATATTGTTGATAAGTATGCTTGATATAATCATCAATAATCTTCGTTTACAGAACACAGTGAATAAGGTGATAACACAAACATTCTAACAAGAACATCTTACGGCTCATGTTACTAATAACATTCTACTAATAAGGAGTCTTTTATAGCTTTTTGTTGCTTGAGTCTTATTTTATAGCGCATATATCTAAAAGGTTCAAGGTCCCCTACTTGGTTGCTCAAATAAGTATTTAGTTTTATTTGAAAGTCTGCTACTGTCAGTTCAATGTCAATAGGGCTAAGTTAAATTAAATGAAATGGTTGATGATGGAGTCTTGCCACGGATCCCATTTATGATGAAATTTTACTTGGGTGTTGTTTTTAATAGAGAAATGGTATTCCAGATTTTTGTGGAGTGATAGGGTTTCTAGAACATCTTGGATTTTTGGAGTGATGGTGCTTTTCCAGTTGGAAGCTATTAGTTTGTTTGCGATTAGAATAATATGTATAACTATGGGTCTATATTGTTTTGTAATTGTGTCAATGTTTAGTAATAATAATGTTAGTTCCGGTTTTAAAGTAATGCTCAGATGAGTGATTGAGGATATTAGTTTTTGTAGGTCTCTCCAGAATTCTCTGATTTTGGGACATGCCCAGAATATGTGTGTTATATTTCCTGTTTGTTTACAGTGTCTCCAACATTCATTTGTAAGTTCTGGGTTCATTAAGTTTAACCTATGGGGGGTGAAATACCATCGGGTAAGCAGTTTATAAAACGTCTCAATCAATGATACACAAGGTATGTATTTATAGATGTAGGCCATTACTTTTTGAAGCTTCATTTCTATTGGGATTTCTGTGATTTTTAGTTCTTTCTTCCATGAGTCCAATTGTTTGAAAGGCTTAAAGTCTTCATCGTCATTAAATATTCTATAAATATTTTTGGTTTTCCATGTACTCTGGTTATTAATGTCCTTTAGGAGGTTAGCAATATTGCTTGGGAGGGAAAGTGGTGGGGATTGTTTCGAGAGTATTTTTTCTAGAAGTTTCCAAGTCTTTTTCTGTGTCTTTGGTAGGTTGAATTCGTTTACCAGGGTCTGGAAGGGCTTAAGGTTGTCTTTATCCATGATATCCTCTATGTTATTGATGCCTGATGCTTTCCAGATTTTAAATTTTAGTCTAGGTGAAAATGCAGATAAGGTCTCAATCCTCATCCATTTTATTTGCTGCGAGTTGAAGTTTTTCCTAGAGGATGTCTCAAATTTTTTCCAGGTTGTTATGGAGTATTTGGTGATTTCTTCCTTTGGAAGTCGCTTTTTGGGGTTACATAAATGGGAGATCACCAAGTCTCCAACCACAGTATTTTTACAGTATGAGTCTTCTAGGCTTGCCCATGCTGGTTTGTTTTCTATAGTCCAGTACTTCTGGCTGTTCTTAATGAGGATAGCTTGGTGGTAGGCTAGTAGATTCGGTAGTCCTAAGCCCCCATTGAGCCTGTGTTTGTTGAGTATAGTTTGAGTGACTCTAGCTTTAGTTTTGCTCCATACAAATGAGTTTCGTTGAGTTTGTAGCTTTTGAAGAGTTTTCTTTTTGATTGGCAGTGGAATGGTTCTGAATATATATAGTAGTTTTGGAAGTTCTAGCATTTTGTATGCACTAATTCTACCTATCCAAGAAAGTTCTATTTTTGATAGGTGTTGTAAGTCTTTGTCAAGGACTTTGTATATTTCTGTCATGTTTTGATCCATACAATCTTTTAAATTCTTCGATAGTTTGATTCCTAAGTAAGATAAGTTATCTAATGACCACTGGATGTTGAATTCAGATTCTAGTGCTCTAAGGAGTTCCTGGTCCACGTTGATATGTATTGCCTGAGTTTTATTTAGGTTGATTTTATATAGGGATGCCTTTGAGAAGTGACTGAATATCTCCATGGTTCGTCTGACCGAGCTCAGTGGGTTTGTCAATGTTAAAAGTATATCGTCAGCAAAGAGCGATATCTTGTATTGTCTCTTATTAATAGGTATGCCCCTTATCTCACCATCCACCCGAATTCTTTCTGCTAGAGGCTCAATAAAAAGATCGAAGAGAGTTGGAGACAAGGGGCATCCTTGTCTTGTTCCATTTGAGAGCTCTATTTTGTTAGATAGAAAGCCATTTGTTAACACTCTTGCTGAGGGTTTGGAATAAAAGGCACCTATAAGGTCAAGGATTTTTCCGCTGAAGCCGAATCTCTTCAGAGTTTCCATTAGGTAGTCCCACTGAACTCGGTCAAACGCTTTTTCCGCGTCTATTGCTATAAAGACAACGGGTGTTTTATTATTTTCGGAGTTCTGGATTAAGTTGAGTGTTCTTCTGGTGGCGTCTTCCGCCCCTCTATTGGCTATAAATCCGACTTGATCTCTATGGATAAGTTTGGGTAATACTTTTTGAAGTCTGGTAGTCAGAGTTTTTGCCATTATTTTAATATCGGAATTCAATAATGAGATGGGTCTATAATTCCCTACTAGGTCTCTATCCCCTTTTCCTTTATATATTACAGTCATTGTGGCCTCTAGCATTTCATCGGGTAATTTTAAGCCTGTAGATATTGAATTAATGAGGGTGGTTAAGTGGGGTGACAATATTGTGCCGAATTTTTTATAATAGTCGTTGGGTATACCATCTGGACCTGGGGCTTTATTAGACGCTAAAGATTTAATCGTGGCTAGTATATCGCTATTTTGATAAGGTGCATTTAAAAAATTTAAATCCTCATTTGACAGGTTTGGTAGTTTAACACAATCCAGGAATTCCTTAATTGATTCAGAGGATGGTTTATACTCTTCTCCGTTGTCTTTTAAGTTGTATAAATTTTGGTAGAACGTTTCAAATTGTTTTGAAATTTCCTTTGGGCTTTTATAGGTTTTATTGTCACTGTCTTTGATTTTTAGTATTTTTGTCTTTGACCTGATGATTCTAGTTCTTTTGGCTAAGAATCCAGAGGGTTTGTTCATTAGATTGTGGAAGTTGGATTTTGAGGTTAGGATGAATCTCTCATATTCATTTGATAAGATCGATTTGAGTTCAAGTCTTAATTTTAGTATTTCTTTATGGGTGTTGGATGAAGGTTTAGATGCTTGATTATTTTCTAGTGCTTTTATTTTAGTTGAAACGTCTTCTATTTTTTTTTGTTTGAATTTGTTATTTCTGGCATTTAATTGTATCATAACTCCTCTAATGACTGCCTTATGTGCTTGCCATAGGGTCGTAATGGAGACATCCTCCGTATTATTATTTTGAAAGTAATGGTTTAACTCTTCTTGAATTTTTTGGCTGTAAGTTGGATGGGCAAATAGGTAAGAGTTTGCTCTCCAAATTTTATTCGGGTAGAGGGTATTGGTTATGTCGAATGTAATAGGGTAGTGGTCTGACCAAATTCTGGGGTGTATAGTTATTTCTTTAATTTTTTCTAATGTTTTAATGTCCGATAGGACCAAGTCAATTCTGGAAAATGATCTATGTGGGTCTGAGTAGTGGGAAAATTCAACAGATGTTGTATTTAGGCATCTAAAGACGTCATATAATTCTTCGCGGTTCATCCATGGGTCTAGGGTGACATTAAGTGCTCTCCTCTTATTTGTAGTGTCTAGCATTGGATTAGGGATGGCGTTGAAATCTCCGAATATCAAGAGGGAACCTATCTGATGGGATCTAATTAGGGTTAATAATTTTTTCAGGAAAGTATTTGGCCCTTATTGGGGGCGTAGATATTAGCTAGGGTGTACAATGTATTGTTTAATTTGCATACAACTATTACGTATCTGCCCTCAGGATCGCTTATCACTTTTAATTCCTCATAAGTAATTGACTCTTTGATGATAAGTGCTACTCCCGATTTTTTTTGTTTATTTGAAGCTAGGATAATTTTTGGGAATGCTCTGTGGTTAAATTTTGGAGTTTGTTCTTTGGCAAATTTAGTTTCCTGTAATCCTATGATTTCCGCTTTAAATTTTAAGATGTCTTTCCATATGAGATACCTTTTTTGTGGTGAATGAAGCCCATGGACATTGATAGACATAAATTTTATCGTCATGGCAGTGATTTAATGCTTTCATTCTGGCTTGTATTTTGGGTTAAGTCGGGACCTTTAAAGATTTTTTTGTCAGTGATATTTTCTAGAGTGTCAGTAGTTGAGCCGTTTGAACTAAAACTAACTGGTCTAACTGTAATAAACAGAAACATAAATACAGGAAAAAAAGAAATTGTGGTATTTCACAGTTGGAGATATATTGCAGTGAATGTCTCCTTTTGGGGCTAGTGTTTTTAGCCTACTGTGGTGCTCTCAGCTCTAATGTGGGACAGGAGCCGGAGTTTCCCAGGTATTCTCTAGTGTTTTCATCTTTTTTTTTCCCTCCTTGGATGGGTTGTTGGAAATTTTCAGGTCTTTGAGTATTTTCAGCCCTTCCTCTGCATGCTCTATAGTTATGTTTTTTTCTTTGAAGGTGAAAGTTAGATTGTTGCTTGGATGGGCCCACCTGTACAAGATCTCGTTCTTTCTCAACACTTCTGTGACAGGTTTAAGGTCTTTCCTCTTCTTTAATGTCTCTTTGGAGAGGTCTATGTATACTTTTAGATTATCATAGGGAGCTGGTAGTGCTTTGTGCTTTCGTATGAATTCCATGACTTTATCTTTGGTTCGAAAGGTTGTGAATTTTGCGATCACGTCTCTCGGGATTTCGTCCGCTAAGAAGGTTGGTTTCGGGAGCCTGTGAACTCGTTCAAATGAGTATTCGAAATCTGGTAGGTTTGGTAGCGTTTTTTTTGACTATTTTCGTAACATGAGCTAATAGATCTGTATCTTTAACCTTTTCCGGTATTCCTCGGAATTTTAAATTGCTTCTTCTGTCTCTATCTTCACTGTCAGCCAGCTTGTTTCTAAGGTATTTCACCTCTTCTTTTAGCTTATCTTGTTCTTTCTTAATGTTTTCTGTGTCTTTTGATAGGTCTTCCACTTTTCTTTCAGTTCTCTCGGATCTTGAAGCTATCATTGCCATGGAATTTTTCATGTCTTCTAAATCAACCTTGAGCGATTTGTTGTAAGTTTTGAAGAGGTTATGGAAGAAATCCTTGTCCATTGGTTGACCTACGTCATAGTTGACTAAGAATTCTTCCTCCCCTGAGTCTCCTCTTGCTCCTTTTTTAACTGGGCTTGATGATGAAATACTGCCCTCTGATTCCGAGTCATCCGGGAGTTCCGCGTCAAGGGCAGATCTACGGCCGCTTCCCATCTCTTTTCTTTTCTTATCTTGGACAATTGTGTCTTCTGGTGGCAGGATGAGGTCATATGTCAACATGTTTTTGGTGTTTCTCTCAGTGTTTGGCTTAGGTATAGTTACGTGGACTTGTTGTGATGGGGCGGTTAGGTCCATACTCTCTTCTTTTGAGGTGTCACTAATTTCTGTCTTATTGTTTGTAGAATTTCTGTTTTTTGTAGGCATTTTACAATGTTAGGTTGTTATAGACTATCTATGGTGTTGTAAAGGCTTAGAGGATTATTTCCTGGCTCTTTTATTATTTGTCTAGAGGGAGATTCTACGCTTCGCTTCTCAGAGTGTTATATAACTCCTCTATGTATCTCTTTTAGTTTAAATTGAGTAACAGGCAGTTTACAGCAAGTACTGATAGTTTGGTTAGTATTGTGGGCTCAAATGTGTGGAGTCATCTAAAGCGGAATGATTTACCTGCTGCTCAATTTGTGTATATGAATGGGTCCACAACAGTGAGTGTGTGGATTAATTATATTACTAGAAGGAAGAACTGTTACCTTGCTCAAAATAAGGCTGGTATGTTATTTTGGCTGCTTTCTCAGGTAGGATGAAAATATATTACGGGTGGTAGGTGGTTTGGACACTCTTTTATACTGATGTCAGTTATGCAGTACCAAGCACAAACACAGTATATCTGATGATTCTGCAGATTCCTCCGCTTCCCGGGTCTTATCTGAGTGGGTGTACGGTGGTCGCTTCTTCTTGTTAGCAGGAAAGGTGATATGACATCTTAAGAAAGAGAGTCCAGTCACTTAGAGCGTGATCTATAGTCCTTGTGCAGGGGTCTCAAAGAGCAATGGGTATACAGCTATGTAGCTGCAATGCTGAGATGATTAGGACTCCTTTGGATATGTTGTGATTATTGAGTGCCTGAGGTAAACAGTGCTGGCTGGTAGCTTTCCACTCATAAAGCTATGTGGAGCCACAATAAAAGATTTGGGAGGCTATGAGGTTCTCTAGTCTCCAGGGTGCAGGCTCCTCTGCTTATGTGTCACTGGCAGAAGTCTCTGGTCCAGGATCTGAGCAGGATGCAGGTGAGGAGCTGGTGATCAGTGCCCTGTAATTCTCACTGCTTTATTTTCTCCTAGGAAGCAGAGGGCGTTCCCTGCTCCCACAGCCTGTCTGAGTGACACTTCTGAGCAGCCTCCAGCACTGAATGTCAGAACGGCCGGGACTTTCTCTATGTGCTTAGATCAATCCGCCTCTGAAGTGTTTGTGTAAATAGCAATGAGGAGATAAGATAATCCCATCACCAGTGAATGCCTTTAGCAGGTAAATAAGATTTAGCAACAATAAATTCCCTCTTGCTAGCGGTGGCTCCCTGGATACAGTTCAAACATACAGGTTATTTGTGTTTCAGTTGTTTGGGTAGAATGTGACAGGAGATGCTTTTGCTGTGGATCAGAGTCCACCCAGGGAACAGTGAGAATATAAATCCAGATGTATAGGAATAGAGCTCACCTGATGTTATGAAGGTTGTGAGACTCTCTTTTCATTTGTCCATTTCTTCATAGATCCTTACAAGGCTTGGAATCCCGATAATAGCAGGGGGGGGAGGAGACCCAGTCAGCAATGGCTCCTCAGGACTGCACTGTGGTCTAAGGCCTCCTGCCAATCCAGAGGAATCCTCCTCTGGTGGTGCCTCAAAGGGGGTTCAAAATGTTCCTTGGGCACTCCTCAACTCCGTCCTGTCGCTTTAGTAGGGATATGAGCCTTTAAAAAGGCTAAAATCCCTGTCGCTTGATGTTAGGCTCAGGAGCACCAAGTTCCTCTGTCTTTACATGAGGTAGCAGGCCACGCCTCTCCGACAATGCTATTTTCAAGATTATATTTTTGATATTCTATCTCTCACTGTTAAAAATAACCTACCCTTAAAATTAAAGAATGTTCATGTCTTTGTAAGTTGGCAAACTTACAAAATCAGCAAGGCAAAAATAATTATTTCCTTCTATATAATATACAGTTGTGGCCAAAAGTATTGACACCCCTGTAATTCTGTCAGATAATACTCAATTTCTTCCTGAAAATGATTGCAATCACAAATTCTTTGGTATTATTATCTTCATTTAATTTGTCTTCAATGAAAAAACACAAAAAGAATTGTCCTAAAGCCAAATTGGATCTAATTCCACACCAAACATAAAAAAAGGGGGTGGACAAAAGTATTGTCACTGTTAGAAAAATCATGTGGTGCTTCTCTAATTTGTGTAATTAACAGCACCTGCAACTTACCTGTGGCACCTAACAGGCGTTGGCAATGAATAAATCACACTTGCAGCCAGTTGACATGGATTAAAGTTGACTCAACCTCTGTCCTGTGTCCTTGTGTGTACCACATTGAGCATGGAGAAAAGAAAGAAGACCAAAGAACTGTCTGAGGACTTGAGAAACCAAATTGTGAGGAAGCATGAGCAATCTCAAGGCTACAAGTCCATCTCTAAAGACCTGAATATTCCTGTGTCTACTGTGCGCAGTGTCATCAAGACATTTAAAGCCCATGGCACTGTGGCTAACCTCCCTAGATGTAGACGGAAAAGAAAAATCGACGAGAGATTTCAACGCAAGATTGTGCGGATGGTGGATAAAGAACCTCGACTAACATCCTAACAGGTTCAAGCTGCCCTGCAGTCCGAGGGTACGACAGTGTCAACCCGTACTATCCGTCGCCATCTGAATGAAAAAGGGACTGTATGGTAGGAGACCCAGGAAGACCCCACTTCTTACCTCGAGACATAAAAAGCCAGGCTGGAGTTTGCCAAAACTTACCGGAGATAGCCTAAAAAATTTTGGAAGAATGTTCTCTGGTCAGATGAGACAAAAGTAGATGTAAAGGAGAGCAAGCGGGGCACTAGACGTTACCACTGTCAGGTCCTGGACCATCTTCCAGTTATGGCGTGTTCTCAAACGGCGGTGCACGGCCAAAGCACCAGCATTTAAACAGCAAAAAGAAAGGGCGGCACTCACCGAAGTAGACAGGATAGTCCTTTATTCCAGAAGTTCGTGGAAGAACAGGGTGCAGGGAGGGGGCACGAAGGGCCAGCGGACGGACTACGACGCCGTTTCGCGACTTGTGTCGCTTCTACGGGTCTGATCGGACCCGTAGAAGTGACACAAATCACGAAACGGCGTCGTAGTCCGTCCGCTGGCCCTTCGTGCCCCCTCCCTGCACCCTGTTCTTCCACGACCTTCTGGAATAAAGGACTATCCTGTCTACTTTGGTGAGTGCTGCCATTTCTTTTTGCTGAGACAAAAGTAGAGCTTTTGGGCAAAGGCATTAACTTAGAGTTTACATGAGAAAAAAAGAGGCATTCAAAGAAGAGAACACAGTCCCTACAGTTAAACATAGCGGAGGTTCCCTGATGTTTTGGGGTTGCTTTGCTGCCTCTCGCACTGGACTGCTTGACCGTGTGCATGGCATTATGAAGTCTGAAGACTACCAACAAATTTTGCAGCATAATGTAGTGCCCAGTGTGAGAAAGCAGGGTCTCCCTCAGAGGTCATGGGTATTCCAGCAGGACAATGACTCAAAACACACTTGAAAAAGCACTAGAAAATGGTTTGAGAGAAAGCACTGGAGACTTATAAGGTGGCCAGCAATGAGTCCATACCTGAATCCCATAGAACACCTGTGGAGAGATCTAAAAATGGCAGTTTGGAGAAGGTACCCTTCAAATATCAGGGACCTGGAGCAGTTTGCCAAAGAAGAATGGTCTACAATTCCAGCAGAGCATTGTAAGAAACTCATGGATGGTTACTGGAAGCGGTTGATCGCAGTTATTTTGGCTAAAGTTTGTGCAACCAGGTATTAGGCTGAGGGTGCCAATACTTTTGTCTGGCCCATTTTTGGAGTTTTGTGTGAAATGATCAGTTTTTCTTTTTGCTTCATTCTCTTTTGTGTTTTTTCATTGAAGACAAATTAAATGAAGATAATAATATCAAAGAATTTGTGATTGCAATCATTTTCAGGAAGAAACTGAGTATTATCTGACAGAATTGTAGGGGTGTCAATACTTTTGGCCACAACTGTAATATATAATGAATGATCTAATATATAATTTGGGATGCTTTAGAAAATTCTTCTTCCATCTTTTGCACATTAATAACATGTCTCCATGTTTAATAGTCACTTGTATTTTCCTTCTTTGTGTTACTATTTCAATATTGAGGAGTGTATATATATATATAGTGGCTGGTAAAGTGTAGTGTGCAGCTTCCAAAAGAGGAGACTGGAGGTTCAAATCCGAGCATTGCCCTTGGAGAAAATAATACATTGGTTACTAGTTACCTCCTTGGACAAGACCCCTAATACTATAATGCCTGTTGTAAGAAAAAATATAAGCACGTAGGGGTCCTTGGGCAAAACTGCTAATGCTGTAATATAATGCCTACCTCAATAAATATGAGAATGTCACAAAAAAAAGTCATGTCAGCTCGAACATCAACTTGATTAACAAGGTCTGCTTCAGATGTTCAGTAACCAGGACAATCTGATGATAAATAAGCTACTAGAACAAACAATGGACAAGAAGCGAGAATCTGGATCTGATGAAATGCCACAAAAAACAACAGACCAGGATATACGAAATGTTTGAGCAATCTATAGATGGATACATGACTCGCACGTCCATTGACTGAGGAACACCTAGACAGTATATTAGAAGGTGCCAATGGATCACTTGCATTAAGCTATCACCAACTTAACTCAAAATAACAAAGTGGTCTCTGATACTGCCTCAGCAATTCTGGAAATGCTTGGCTATACAACCAACAAGAACAATGGAAGTATGTTCCTTCCTTGGAAAAGAAGACAAAAATCAAGGTGACCAGAAGATAAATCAGCCAACTATCTGAGGTACAGAAGGGTGTAAAGATCAAGAACAAGACAAAGCTGGATGAGTACAAAGGCCTGATTCCATCTGAAGCCCTAGAGACTGCTAAACAAAGGCTCACAGCACTTGTTGCAAGACTAGGGAGATAAATTAGAGAGGTTGAGGCCAATAAGATAAATGCCTTGTTCTACAAAGAACAATCTAAGGAGTAATCCCAAATACAGAATAACAACACATAGGCGGAAACTGAACAATACTGGAGGAACCTATGGGAGGATAAAATACACCAATGCAAAGTGGTTGCTAGATCTGAGAATGAAACATAGTAACCACCTATAAAAAGAACCAGTCACGATTAGAGATGAGCGATGTTCGATTCGAAATGTTCGCCAATCTCAAATTTGAGCTGTTTTGGGCAATGTTCGAGTCATTCGACGAATGCGAACAATTAGCTTCAAATTCGGCAGTTCGAGGTTATGTTCCATAACAGTTCGTTCACCAAAAGGACCCTATAAAATGGTCTGCAGGCAGAAGAAAAGGCTGAAATGGGGGCATGATTGTTTAAAAGCCGGTGGTAAAAAGCCGCCGGCTTTTAAACAATCATTCAGCCTGTTCCACTGCACCCCGTAGCTTCCCATCCCGATCCTCCGCTCCCCTCGCCACCTCCCATCCCAATCCTGAGTTAGGAATGGGTGGGGAGCACAGCATCAGTGAGCAGGGAGCGAAGGACCAGGGCGGGGAAGTCGGTGGCGGTGAGAAGACTTCACCGCCGGCTTTCCTGCTCTGTTCTGCGCTCCCCGCTCCCTGATGCCCCCTTTCTGCTCCCTGGATCTGCCACCCCGCCCGGTCCTAACTTAGGATCAGGCGGGGAGACAGCAGAGGGAGCGATGAGGGGGCATCAGGGAGCGGGGAACAGAGTAGGAGAGCTGGCGGTGTAGTCTCACCGCTGGCTTTCCCGCTGGTTATTTCAAACTCACTTGAACTTTCCCATGCCGGGTGCTGCACAGCTCAGCTACATCTCTGGTAGAGGTTCTGTACCAGAGATATAGCTGAGCTAAAGAAGAAAACATGATTGGACTATGTCGGACGGAAGAGGAAATTTTAAACGAAGATGGAGTCTCTAAGTGAATTTTTTGTTTTATTTCCAATAAAATATTTTTTCTCTGTGTTTTTTTTTTAAAATTCAATAGAAATTAACGGCGGTCATGTCTAATATTGGCGTCACCTCATGAATTTCAGGCTTAGGGCCAGCTGATAACACAAAGATGGCCCTAACACCTTTATTACCCAGTGAGCCACGGCACCAGGGCCCTGGATGAGCTGGGTTCAGCGCCAGAAGATGGCGCTTCTCTGAACGCGCCATTTTCTGGGGTGGCTGCAGGCTGCAATTCGCAGTGGGGGTGCCCATAAAGCTGGGGCCTCCTTGCACTGCGGATTCCAGCCCCCAGTTGCCCAGTTGTACCTGGCTGGACATGAAAATAGCACTTAGCCCCATGTAATTTTTTTTTTTTATTATTTCATGAAATTCATGAAATGATAAAAAAAAGGGCTTCTTTCTATTTCTGTTTCCAGGCAGGTACAAATAGGCACCTGGGGGTTGGAGGCAGCCCGTTCCTGCCTGCTGTACCTGGCTGGACACAAAAATAC
The DNA here is from genome assembly GCA_033576535.1 of Allobates femoralis. Lineage (NCBI taxonomy): Eukaryota > Metazoa > Chordata > Amphibia > Anura > Aromobatidae > Allobates > Allobates femoralis. The sequence goes on along the minus strand of JARQOC010000005.1, from coordinate 272,475,909 downwards.
GGCGAAGCCCACATAAAGTTTTTTTTGAAAAATTCATTAAAAAAATACATTTAGGGACTGCTTCTTTATTAACCCCTTGAGGCTGGAGCACTGCAGCATTGTAAGGGGGGTTAACTCAGGTCACCCGAGGATAGCTCAGGTCATGCCATCTGAGCTGTCCTCGGGTGACCTGAGTTAACCCCCCTTACAATGCCGCTGCGCTCCGGCCTCGAGGGGTTAATAAAAATGCAGTCCCTAAATGTATTTTTTTATTAATTTTTCAAAAAACATTTGACGTGGGCTTCGCCGTATTTTTGTGTCCAGCCAGGTACAGCAGGCAGGAACGGGCTGCCTCCAACCCCCAGGGGCCTATTTGTACCTGCCTGGAAACAGAAATAGAAGGAAGCCCATTTTTTTTTATTATTTCATGAATTTCATGAAATAATAACTGCCATGAATGACTGCCATGAATTTCTATTGCAGTTTTTAAAAAATACAACACACAGAAAAAAATATTTTATTAGAAATAGAACAAAAAATACACTTAGAGACTCCATCTTCATTAAAAAATTCCTCTTCTGTCCAATGTAGTCCAAAAACGCAATGTCAACACTGCTACATCTCTCTGCATAGACACACACGTCTATGCAGAGCGGTAGCAGGCTGACAACTGACTGTGCAGTCAGGGTTCACCCCAGGTCATAGCTCGAGCTATGACCATGGGTGAACCCTGCCGGCACAGCCCGAACACTACCGACGGTGGCGGAGATTGACGAGCGCCGGGCAGTGCAGTGAATAATACCAGGAGTTAATGACTTCCGGTTTATTCACTACTATGCTGGCATAGTGTGCTGGTCAAAAGAAGAGATGCAAGTAGCAATTGTGAAAATCTGGAAGCTTCTTACATTGCATGGAGGTCTGCACCCCAAGTCTAACACCCAAAGATTGCATACCAACAGAAAAGAGGGTGGTTGGGGCTTGATAGTCGTTCAAGCCACCATCATAGATGCAAGGAGTATCAAGGAATACATCAGAAAAATTGCACCTAAAGAGCTGCTGAAAGAGAGCCTGAGGTAGCAACAAAACAGTCCTAAAAGGAGGAACAGGAAAATTAAGTGCAATGGCAGTACAAGCCGCTGCATCGGATGTATCATCAGCAGATAATGGAGATGGCTTACATGGTGAAATCCTATGAATGGCTGGAGAAAGCTGGACTCCAAGACAGCACAAATTCATTAATCATAGCGACACAAGAGCAGGTGCTAAGTACCAAATTTGCAGAAGCAGGAATCTACCACACAAGATATGACTAGAGATGAGCGAACACTTTAATGTTCGAATTTAATTTGGCGCACCAAATACAGGGCATTCGACGAAATGTTCGACAATGAGTTCATCAAACCTTTCGAACCCCATTGAAATCAATGACAGGCATCATGAAGCATATAGTAAACACTTTGAAAGGTGTCCAAAAGATGCCAAACACTCACAGACACACACAGATCATCTTACCAGTCTCCCATTGAGTGCTTGCTTCCAGGTCCACTCTCTCTCTCATTTACTTCTGGTTCTGCTTCATGCATATTCACTTCACTGACCAGCAAAATCCAATCACAAATGATCATGCTCTGTGAGAGAGTCTGTGATTGGCTGCTGAAATCAGACTGCATTTCCTTAATCTGGATGGTGTCTGTTCTTGGTTGTCATACATCAGGGATGGGGAACTCCAGACCTCAAGGGCCGCCAACAAGTCATGTCTTCAAAATTTCCTTAGTATTGCAAAGGGGTTGGAATCATCACGAGTGAAGGTGCTTCAATTATACCTGTGCAATACCAAGAGATCCTGAAAACATGACCTGTTGGTGGCCCTTGAGTCCTGAAGTTTCCCACCCCTGTCATACACATTAGTGTATAGCAACCAACCTGGCATCACAGTGAGTCAAAAAAAATAATTGAAAAAAATTGCATAGGGATTTGCCCTATTATGAATTTCCAGCCAAGGTAAAACTAGGCAGCTGAGGACTGATATTCTCAGCGGGGTGAGGGCCCATTGTTATTGCCCCAGAAATTAGCACATTTATAAGAAGCGCCAATTCCTAGCGCTTTACATGTCTCTTCTAATTGCCATGTAGTGGTGGCAAACTGGATAATAATAGGTTAATGACAGCTTTGCTTGGCCAGCTGGCATTAAGCCTGAAATTGTTAATGTCAGGCCAATGCTAGACCGGCTATTAAGAATTTCAGATAAAAAGTAAAGAAGACACAACACAGAGAGAAAAGATTGTATTAGAAATAAAAACACAAATACGTATCTGGACTCAATCTTTATTACTCCCTCATACCCACCCTCGATGTGTCATTGGCTGGATATGTCACATGTGCTTGCCATATACAGTCATATGAAAAAGTTTGGGCACCCCTCTTAATCTTACTCTTTTTTTTTTTGTTTAAAATTGGGTTTTTGCAACAGCTATTTCAGTGTGATATATGTAATAACTGATGGACACAGTAATATTTCAGGATTGAAATGAGGTTTAGTGTACTAACCGAAAATGTGAAATATGCATTATTTCAAAATTTGACAGGTGCAAAAGTATGGGCACCTCAACATAAAAGTGATATTAATATTTAGTAGATCCACATTTTGCAAAAATAACAGCCTCTAGTCGCTTCCTGTAGCTTCATGGACTTTCTAGACATTTTGCAATAATAATAATAATAATAAAACTTTATTTGTATAGCGCCAACACATTCCGCAGCGCTTTACAGTACAATGGTACGTATAAGGAAAATATACAATACAGAATGGTAGGTAATACAGAACAGTAGTTACATACAATAAATATAGAATCAATGTAGGAAATACAATAAAAAGGCAAAAAATAAAGGTGACCCTGCTCGAAGGAGCTTACAATCTAAGATGGGATGGGATGGGAACACAAAGTACAGGGGCTCATAACAATGAATATCTTATGTCTAAATGACTACTGTTAGGGAGAATGATAGGCCGCCCTGAAGAGGTGTGTTTTTAGGGAGCATCTGAAGCTATGCAAGTTGTGGATGGCCCTAATTTCTTGGGATAGAGCATTCCAGAGGATTGGTGCAGCTCGAGAGAAGTCTTGGAGTCGGGATGGGAGGTTCGGTTTAATGCCGATGTTAGTCTGAGGTTGCATTCAGAGCGAAGGGGACAGGTGGAGTGGTAGACAGAGATGAGGGTTGAGAGCTTTGTGGGTGACAACAAGCAATTTGAATTTGGATTCTATAGTGTATGGGCAGCCAATGCAGTGACTGGCACAGAGCAGAAACATCTGAGTAACGGTTTGCTAGATAGGTGATCCTGGCTGCTGCATTGAGGATAGACTGGAGAGTGGAAAGCTTACTGGGAGGCCAGCTAATAAAGAATTACAATAGTCAAGGCGGGAATGGATCAGGGCCACAGTGAGGGTTTTAGTTGTTTCCATGGTGAGGAAAGGGCGAATTCTGGAGATATTTTTCAGGTGCAAGCGACAGGAGCGAGTGAGAGATTGTATATACGGGGTGAAGGAGAGATCAGCGTCCAACATACCACCCAGACAGCGAGCCTGCTGACTGGGCGTTATCGTGGTGCCACACACCGAGAGGGAAATTTCAGATTTAGGGAGGTTGGTAGAGGGTGGTTGAGTTTCAGATAGAGAGCGGACATGATAGTGGAAACTGTGGTTAGATAGTCATTGGTGTTCTGTATTAGAGCAGGAGTAAGGTCAGGGGAGGAAGTGTATAGTTGTGTGTCATCAGCAGAGAGATGGTACTGAATGCCAAATCTACTGATCGTCTGTCCAATCGGGGCTGTGTAGAGAGAGAAGAGAAGGGGCAAAGGACTGAACCCTGAGGGACCCCAATAGTGAGAGGAAGAGGGGAGGAAGTAGAGGCAGCAAATGATACACTGAAAGAGCGATCAAAGAGATAGGAAGAGAACCAGGAGAGAGCCGTGTCCTTGATGCCAATGGAGTGCAGCATAAAGAGTAGGAGATGGTGGTCAACAGTGTCAAAAGCTGCAGAGAGGTCAAGAAGGATAAGCAGAGAGTGGTCTGGAGTAGGTGTGAGGAAATGGGGTCAGTGATGAATGTAATGGACGTGAGGGACGCCTTTATAGGCGTTCTGCACTCCTAGAGCATCGCTGGAGGAATCGAGTTTGTGATGTGAGCCAGGGCTGTTTTACTCTGTGCTTAGAGATTCTGAGGGTGAGATGCGCTACTTGGTCCAGGGTGCTTTTGAGAGTATCATTGTAGTGATTCACAGCCAGATTGGGGCAGGAGAAGGAGGAGATTGGGGACAGTGATGAGAGAAGAGAGTCTGTGAATGTATGAGGGTTAATGGCCTGTAGATTTCTGAATGTGTGATCGGTAGGACTATGCTGTGATGGGCGAGGGTTTGTGAGTATGAAGGAGAAAATGTTGTGATCAGAAAGAGAAGAAGATGAGTTGTCTAAGGAGGAGGTAGTGCAGAGTCGGGTAAAAACCAGGTCAAGGGTGTTACCATTCTTGTGTGTCTCAGAGGTTGAGAACTGCGAGCGGCCAGGAGAAGTGGTTAGAGATAGGAGCTGGGATGCAGATGGGGAGTTGGGGCTGTTTATGGGGATGTTAAAGTCTCCCAGGATGAGGGTTGGTAATTCTGAGGACATGAAGTGCGGCAGCCACACGGAGAAGTGGTCGAGGAAGTGGGTGGGTGAACCTGGGGGCGGTAAACCACCGCAACTCTGAGGGGGAGGGGACAGAACAGCCTAATTGTGTCGACCTCAAAAGAAGGGAATGAGAGTGATGGAGCGGGGAGAAAATTACCTGGAAAGTACATTGTGGGGACAGAAGTAAGCCAACTCCACCACCACGTCTGTTCCCAGGTCTTGGGGAATGGGAGAATTGTAAACTGCCATAGGACATAGCAGCAGGGGAAGCAGTGTTTGAGTCCTGGATCCAGGTTTCAGTGAGGGCCAAAAGGTTAAGAGAGATAGTGGGAAAGTAGTTGTGGATAAAGGGAAGTTTGTTGCATGCAGACCGTGGATTCTAGAGGGCACATTTAAAAGAGGGAAATGAAGGTGTGCAGGTAATGCTAATGAGGTTAGTGGGATTTCTTTGTGAGGTGGGCAGGGGGTTTAAGTTGGAAGAGGGTGGTCCAGGATTGGGAGAAATATCACCTGACATGAGCAGTAGTAGAAAGAGAAGGAGTGAGTAATTTTTTGGCTCTATGACATTGTTATTGTTGATGCAAGACCCTGGAATATGATGGGCTTAGATTATTGAGTAGGGTGAAGAGAGTATGGGAGCAGGACATAGTAATGGGAAGTAGAGAGGGGCTGATGTGGATAAAGGGTGATGGAGGGGGAATGGGGCGGTAAAAGTGCATGACTAACGCACATAGATATAAAGGCATTGAATTGAAGGATATTTTGATATATTGGCCAAAGAAATATTTTGAGAGTTAGTAGGCGGGTAGAGTTATTACCTTCTGGTTACCTCTGGCTTATCTCTGGAATATCTCTGTAGCCCACTTTAAAAATCCCACTTTGGAAAATCACAGAGGCCAAGGCACAGAGGCCATAGACCTTGCAATTTATAACTCTTGTGGTCAACAGACCATGTGCCTGGTATATAGAAGGGAGGGGTCAGAGGAGAAAGAAGGATACAACACACCAGGGACAATTAACAAATTACTGCTAAGAGAAATGTTTGGGGCCGGATCAGCAGGAGAGAGAGACACGGGCAGGAGGAGAGAATATGCATATTTCTAAGGTACAAAGCAGATGGGAGACTATGTCATACCATTAATTACATGAGAGGCACACAGTGAGATTGGATACAGCAGAAGTTAGATACGCCACTAGTAAGTCTGTGTCCATACCATCAATTACATGAGAGGCACACAGTGAGATTGGATACAGCAGAAGTTAGATACGCCACTAGTAAGTCTGTGTCCATACCATCAATTACATGAGAGGCACACAGTGAGATTGGATACAGCAGAAATACACCGTAATAAAAATCCTTGGGATATGGCTATTTTACCCATTGAGCAAATTTCAGCTCATGAAATAAATAGGGATGATATGCTATCCAGGAAGGAAACATATTGGATCTTTAAGTTAGGGTCCTTGAAGCCTAATGGAATAAATGAAGTGGCTGATCTGTTTGTTTGATCGTTTTTTTTAATTGGTTTCTTATTGTTTTACCCTGTAATTCATTGTTTTCTTTCTTGTTGTTTGCTCTTTTTACTATGTGGAAAATGGGAGTTTTGGGACATATGATTACTTTACTTCCCCTTCATATAACGATAAGTAATGATAAGGAGTATCGTTTATTCTGGTAAGTGTCAATTACGGTACTTTCGGTTTCATAATGAATACTCTACTAAAAGATTTGCCTTTTATTCGGTTGAATATTTTGTTCTCTTCCCTCCTTAATATTTTTTCTTAGTTTTACTGTGAGGTGAACTTGAATCTGACTGATGTGGTCTGTGTAGGATCTTTCGGGTTATTTTCTCTTGGGTTACTGGTATACCTTCGCTTTGTTTCTTCAATAACAGCATTTGTCCTTATTAGGTCTGTTTCTTTCGCATGCCGACTTGATGGGTTCCACATCTTTGAATGTAACATATATATTGTTGTGTCCAAGCAATTACCCGCGGAATTTTGGAAATTCCCACTGCAAGGACTATTTCTGAATAGATATACTTTTGCCTCTTTTGACAATTTTTTGTACGGTTTTTAGGAGCATGAAATTTTATGAATTTGTTTTTTCTTTCGATTTCTTAATACAGTTTTTGAATATATAATAAATAATGCACGAGGAGTAATGTTAATACACCGTTTTTAAAAAAAAAAATTTTTATATATTTTTAAAGACCTCGAGGATACAAAAATAAATAATTGGAATTATTATATATTATGCATTTGGTTGGTTTGGGGGATATTTTTAGCATGTATACACATAAAGAGTACACTCTCACAAACATCTATTATATAATCACGAATGGGTTTTTTGCCCCTTTTGAGACCGCTCTCGCTGCGAGTCAGCGTGGTCATGTGGATACGAACGAAGCATTGGCCGCGCAGCGGCCATTGCGAGCAGCTCTAAGGCGACTCGCTATGCCCGCGCAGCGGGCATGGCGAGTCGCCTTAGCAGCGCGAAGCATTGGCCGCGAAGCATTGGCCGCGAAGCGGCCTTTGCGAGTCAGAGACTCGCTCTGCTAGAATCCCGATGCATTGTGCATCGGGCACCCATCTAGTAGAATATAATGATTTTTGATTAACAGTATAGGAATAGAATAAGTCATCACAAACTAGCACAAAAATGAAAGACTGGATAGCCTAATGGTAAGAAGCCGGGGTGATTTCAGACAGGTAATACATACTAGGTTCAATCCTGATACAACTGAGATGGATACTTATGGGTAAACTTTGAATAAGATTGTATGGGAAGTTGTTGTTATTTTTAAACGGATTATTTAATAAAATGTCTTTTAATTGTCAATATGTGATATTTTAGAATGATGTATTTTGATATGTAATAACTGATTATCATTTGTATTTTTATGTTTCTATTGTGTTCTTTTAACTGCACTGTGTATTCCCAGTTGTGGGAATGAAAAAGAGAAAGGACTTTCTCACAATTAATATGCCCCACCCCAGTTAGGGTCCTTTCACATCAGCGTTTTTTTTTTAATTTTTAAAAATCGCGGCACTTGCGGTATTGACCGCTAATACCGCAATCATACCGCAACCGTCACTTGCGGTAAATTCCGCATGTAACCGCAATTGCCAGTTGCGGCACAAATGCGGTAAAATCTGCATTTGTGCCGCAATCGTCAATTGCGGTTATATGCGGTAAATGCGGCAAATGCGGTTTTTACCGCATTTGAAATACCCGCCCACAGGTATATAAAGACATTTTTTGTTTGTTTTCCAGCCATTATTTGCCAGTTTTTTGAGTGGATACAGCTTGGATTGTGGATCTATTTTCCTTGGATTTCTGTGGATTCTCTTTTATTTCCTGGATTTGATTTTTTTTTTTTTTTTTTCCTGCATTTTGGCATCTCCTGGACTTTCATCTTTCTCCGGAATTTTACTGCAAGATGGCGATGTCATTCCGTGAATTGGATGCCCATTTTAAAAGAGTTTTCACAATTGCACGCTTTGTGGGACTTGCATACCACAATGGACGACGAAGACAAAGACTGCGACAGAGACGTCGGCGATTTTAGGTGCACCGAATAACATCAAGGCGAATGACTCTGGTGTGTTCTGCACTTTATATGAAGAATTACGGAACCACCCTGATAAATTCCGGGACTATCTTCGGATGACGGTCGAAAGTTTTGATGAACTTCTTGGACGCATTCGAGAAATTATCACCAAAGAAGACACCAGATTCCGGCGGGCGATTTCTGCAGAGGAGCGACTAATGGTGACTTTAAGGTAATGCAAGTTGTATTGTGAATTTTTTTCTTTAATTTTTAAAAATGCTTATACGTGTGTATTTGTAGTTATTCTCACTTTTTTTTTTAAAATAGAGCACATTTTTTAAAATGTAGACTTTTTGTGTTTGTTGTTCTCATTCAGAGTAGAATATTTTTTTTTTATTTCAATAATTTTTAAAAAAATATACATATATATTTTTTAAACTGTTCCTAAGTAATTTTATTTACAATGAACAGTGTTGTTTTATGGTGCTGTGCACACAGTTTGTGTGTGTATATGGCCATGTTCACACACATGCGTTTTTTTGACCATCTCTGCGTTTTTGGGCTGTTAAAAAAAAACGCAGGTGCGTTAACGCAGGGTACATTTGAGTGTAGCTGCGTTTTTCAGCTCCATTTGCGTTTTTTACCCCTAGTCCAAAAAACGCTGCATGCAGCGTTTTTGGGTGCTGTTAAAAAACGCATGTGCGTTTTTCCAAAAACGCATGCGTTTTTTTAACATGGGGCCCTATGGGAAACGCATGCAAAAACGCATGGTACATTAGTACCTTTTAGTGCCATTCAAAAACGCATGCGTTTCCCATAGGGGCCCATGTTAAAAAAAAACGCATGCGTTTTTGAAAAAACGCACATGCGTTTTTTTAACATGGGGGCCCTATGGGAAATGCATGCGTTTTTAAAAGGCACATTTATGCACCCTGCGTTAACGCTTGCGTTTTTGCCTGCGTTTTTGGTGAAAAAATGACTAAGTCCAAAAACGTGGCAAATCCTTTCAGACACACAAGGGACATTTTTAAGCACTCTTAAAAAAACGCAAGTGCTTTTAAGAGTGCTAAAAAAAACGCAAATTGAGTGTGAACAATGCCTATATATATATATATATATATATATATATTTTTTTTTTTTTTTTTCCCATTGGTTTTATTTTTTAATTTTTTAAACTGCATTATTTTAAATATTCATGGCTGATATTCTTGCAGACATGGTCTGTGTATTGGTCGTTGACTGTAGAATTTTTATTAATTTTTTTTTTTTTTTTAAATCTTATTTTTTTATTCAAAACTGTTGATAAATAATCTTCTTGTGAATGAATGTGTTGTTTTTGGGGGCTGTGCACACTGTTAGGGTGCTTTCACATTAGCTTTCCCCTCCTCAGCGTTCTGCGGAGGGTAGCCGCAATGTAAACGCAGCACCGCAAGTCCCTATTTTTAGAACGGGAGCGCACGGTGCAGCGGTTGATTGCGCATGACCATGCACACCCATTCACTTCCATATGTGATCTGTGTGCAGGCGGATGCCCGTGCACAAATCACCCAGTCTCGTCCGCACAAGAAATGCAACATGTTGCTGCGGAAGGGAACACTAATGTGAAAGTAGCCTCTTTATTTATTTATTTTTTTTAATTCTCATAGTGCATTATTATAAATTTGACTGTTTGATTATGTTGCAGCCATGCTTTTTGATTTTGTCATTCACCGTATAATTATCAGTCATCAGTATTTTTTTTTGTTTTATAAAAATCTATTTAATTTTTTTTTATATAAACTGTTGATAAATAAATGTATTGTGAATGTAGTTTTTGCTTTATGATGCTATTCACACTGCTTGTGTTTTTTTTTTTGTAATTTGCATAGTGTATTATTTTAAATGTTCAAGGTCTATTTTTTTTCAGACATGCCATGTGCTCTGTCTATTGGTCATTCATTCACTGTATAATTATTTGTCAGCTGTTTATTTTTTTTTTTAAACTGTTGATAAATAATTGTATTGTGAATAAACGTGTTGTTTTTGGCGCTGTGCACACTGGTTGTGTTTTGTGACTGTTTGCAGTGGTTATTTTTTTATCAATTAAAAATGCATTTTTTAAAAGATGAAATGATGGGGTTTTTTTCTTGCAGTCATGCTCTGTGTTTTTTACATCAGCAGAAAGATGATGTTTGTGTGAGATCTGTAAGGTGGCGCTGCATTTGCTGTATAATGGCTGACTTGCGTCCCAGGCTGTTTGCATTGTGTATGTTGCTTGCGGTCCATTGCGTCAAGTGTAGTTCTTGCAGGTGCTGCAGATGTGTCACAATTGTAGTTATAACAAAATGCAAACGCCTTTGATTTTTTATAATTATTTTTTTTTATGGACACAAGTGCTGCATCTGATGTACCTGGCAGAATTTCACTTGCTGCAAATGACCGCAAGCACCATACAAAATGTATGGTGCTTGCCGTATTCAGCCCATAAGTTGGGCCTTATGTGTGTGGTCAGGCAGATGCAGCGCCACCTCTTTTATTGTCCGAAAATATCAGCCTGCTGCTGATGTGAAAAATTGCCTTACTGCATTAGCATTAATTTAAGGTGTCATGCACACTGTGGGTGGGACTCATGCTCCCCCCATAGTGTCTGTGCAAGTGACTGCATTAGTATTAATGTAAAGTCTCATGCACACTGTGGGTAAGACTCATGCTCCCCCCATAGTGTCCGTGCAAGTGACTGCATTAGTATTAACTTAAGGTCTCATGCACACTGTGGGTGGGACTTATGCTCCGCCCATAGTGTTCGTGCAATTGGCCTTTTAACATCATCATCAAGGTGAATTTGTCTGCTGATCCGGCATATGGCGTTGCATCTTTGGAATTGGCTGCATAATGCCTGACGTGGGCTGGATGCATTGAGGGCCATGTGTTGTGTAGGTTGCTTGTGTTCTTTTATGGCAGGCGTGGTTGTGCTGAAAGATGTGGCAGATGTTGTAATTTAAAAATGAGCTAAAACAAAAAATCAGATTACAACATTTTTTTTTTTTTGCCACAAGTGCAGCCTCTGATGCACCCAGCATAACCACACTTGATGCAAAGGGCTGCAAGCAATATACACAATGCATGGGGCTTGCTGCATCTAGCCCACAAGTCAGCTTTTATGCGGATGATCTGGCTGATGCAGTGTCACCTTCTGGATCTGCATAAAACATCATCTTGCAGCTGATGTTAAGATTAGGGATGGGCGAATCTACTCGCTAGGACTCGTTACTGGGCAAGTAGTAAGGGACTCGCAGGACTCGGTACTCTGCGAGTTTCACAGCGTTTACTCACACGAGTCCAATGCAAATCAATGGCAAACGCTGACAAAACTAGGATTGCCATTGTTTGCATTAGACTCGGCTACTGTGCCAGTGATAGCAGGGAAACTCGCAAATAACTGTTACATTGCGAGCCGAGTCCAGCTGTCTTCTCTGTGCAGCTCCAGGGTCCTAGAGCCCGCCTGCTCACAGAGATGATGTAGCAGTGCTGAGATTGTTCTCAGTCTGCTCATTCCCTGTGCATAGACATCTATATCTATGCACAGGGGATGTAGCAGAGAGGACATCGCGTTTTGGACTACGTCGGACGGAAGAGGATTTTTTTTAATTAAAGATGGAGTCCCTAATGGTTTTATTTTTTATTTCAAATAAAAAATTTTCTCTGTGTTTTTTTAACCCTTTATTGGAGATTCTTAGTGGCTGGGTCAAACGTGGCCTGACATTAAGAATCTCGGGCTTAATACCAGCTTGTATAACAAAGCTGGTATTATCCCCTTTATTACCCAGCGTGCCACCGCCACCAGGGCCGCTGGAAGAGCGGGGTTCAGCGCCATCTTCTGGGGCGGCTGCGGGCTGCAATTTGCAGCGGGGGGTGCCCAGAAAGCTTGGGCATCCCTGCGCTGCGGATTCAAGCCCCCAGCTGCTTAGCTGTACATGGCTAGACATAGAAATTGCGCGGAGCCCCACGCATTTTTTTTTAATTATTTCATGAATTTCAGAGTCAGAGTCTCAGAGTCAGAGTCTCAGAGTCAGAGTCACAGTCTCAGAGTCAGAGTCTCAGCGTCAGAGTCTCAGAGTCAGAGTCAGAGTCAGAGTCTCAGAGTCAGAGTCTCAGAGTCAGAGTCAGAGTCAGAGTCTCAGAGTCTCAGAGTCAGAGTCTCAGAGTCAGAGTCTCAGAGTCAGAGTCTCAGAGTCAGAGTCAGAGTCTCAGAGTCAGAGTCAGAGTCTCAGAGTCAGAGTCAGAGTCAGAGTCTCAGAGTCAGAGTCAGAGTCAGAGTCTCAGAGTCAGAGTCAGAGTCTCAGAGTCAGAGTCAGAGTCAGAGTCTCAGAGTCAGAGTCAGAGTCTCAGAGTCTCAGAGTCAGAATCTCAGAGTCAGAGTCTCAGAGTCAGAGTCTCAGAGTCAGAGTCTCAGAGTCAGAGTCTCAGAGTCAGAGTCAGAGAGTCAGAGTCTCATGGTGGGTTTACACGCCGCGATATCGGCGTCCAACTCCGACCCAACTCCGACAAAAAGTCACGTGGGTCGCGAGTTGGACCCGATATCGCTCACGCGTTGTGCGGTTTGAGCGTACAACGCGATGCTGGAACGATGCCAAAACGATATCGGAGTTGAATAGCCGAGCTATTCAACTCCCTGATATCGCAAGGCCGTTGTACCAGCATCGCAGCGTTTGACAGCCCAACTCCAATCTGTACTCGCACCTCACCCATTAACTCCCATGTTAAATGGTCGTTACTGGGTTGGTGGGCGTACACATCGGAGGGACGTTGTTTCCCGATATCGCAGCGTGTAAACCGGCGATGCGATATCGGGAAAAGGGCTGAAAAAATGCGCGCTCCCGCGGCGTTGCCTCCGATATCGCCGCGATATCGGGACGTGTAACCCCACCACCAGAGTCAGAGTCTCAGAGTCAGAGTCTCAGAGTCTCAGAGTCAGAGTCTCAGAGTCTCAGAGTCAGAGTCAGAGTCTCAGAGTCAGAGTCTCAGAGTCAGAGTCTCAGAGTCTCAGAGTCAGAGTCTCAGAGTCAGAGTCAGAGTCTCAGAGTCAGAGTCTCAGAGTCAGAGTCTCAGTGTCAGAGCCTCAGAGTCAGAGTCTCAAAGTCCGAGTCAGAGTCTCAGAGTTAGAGTCTCAGAGTCAGAGTCTCAGAGTCAGAGTCAGAGTCTCAGAGTCAGAGTCTCAGAGTCAGAGTCTCAGAGTCAGAGTCTCAGAGTCAAAGTCTCAGAGTCAGAGTCTCAGAGTCAGAATCTCAGAATTTCATGAAATAATTTTAAAAAAATGCGTGGGGCTCCACGCAATTTCTATTTCTAGCCAGGTACAGCTAAGCAGCTGGGGGCTGGAATCCGCAGCGCAGGGATGCCCTAGCTTTCTGGGCACCCCCCGCTGCAAATTGCAGCCCGCAGCTGCCCCAGAAGATGGCGCGTTCATTGAAGCGCCATCCTCTGGCGCTGAACCCCGCTCTTCCAGCGGCCCTGGTGGCGGTGGCACGCTGGGTAATAAAGAGGTTAGTGCCAGCTTTGTATTATCAGCTGGCCCTAAGCCCGAAATTTATGGCGGTCACGCCAATATTAGACATGACCGCCATGAATTTCTATTAAATTGTTTTAAAAAAAACACAACACAGAGAAAAATTTTTATTAGAAATAAAAAAAAAGCCATTAGAGACTCCATCTTTAATTAAAAAAATCCTCTTCCGTCCGACGCAGTCCAAAACGCGATGTCCTCTCTGCTCATCCCTGTGCATAGATATAGATGTCTATGCACAGGGAATGAGCAGACTGAGAACAATCTCAGCTCTGCTACATCAGGCAGCAGGCAGGCTCTAGGATCCTGGAGCTGTGGCAGCCAGCACACTGAGCAGACAGGACTCTTATCTGTGCGAGTTTCCCAGCGATTACAGTTGCAAAGTAAACGAGTCCAATGCAAATAAATGACAAAACTAGGATTGCTTCAGGCTGAAGCTTCCGAGACACATCTGCGATTTGTAAATCTCACACTACTCGCTATTACTCGCTTCCCCATTCATTAACATTGGACTCGCTAGACTCGCAACGAGTAGCGAGTCCTGTGCTCGGACTCGCTAGAGTCAAGCGATTCCGAGTAATTTAGGATTCGCCCATCACTAGTTAAGATGAATTTGTGTTCCCTTCATTCACAGTACAATGTTTGTCAGCAATTAAGAGTGGGTTCACACTTGTGTACTGCTGCGCAGTGTTCTGCGTAAGAGATCTGCAATGTGAGTGCAGCCACTGCAAGCCCCTATGTTTATAATGGGAGTGCACAGTGCTGCACTTGACTGCGCGCACTCCCATTCACTGCCATATATGATTTGTACGCAGATGTATGCCTGCGCACAAATCACACACTGTCGTCCGCACCAGGAATGCAACAAGTCGCGTTCCTGGTGCGGATGAGACTGGGTGATTTCTGCATAGGCATACATCTGCACACAAATCACAAATGGCAGTGAAGGGGAGCGCACGATCATGCGCAGTCAAGTGCAGCACTGCGTGCTTCCATTATAAACATTTGGGTTTGGGTGGCTGCGCTCACATTGCGGATGCCCTACGCAGAACGCCTCGCAGGGGAACGCAAATGTGAACACAGTTTAACCCTTTTTTACTTTTTTTTTTTATTCTTATTTCAAATTTAATTTATTTTTCATTTAACTGTTTATAAATCCTTGTATTGTGAATGAGCATGGGCTTTGCACACTGGTTGTGGAATGCGACATTTTCTGTGGGTCTTTTATTGTATGACAATTTAAATTTTAAATTGTGTATTTAGTTTTTTTTTTATTGTTGCAGCTGTGCCGTTCTTTTTATGGCGTTTTCACATCTGCTTCAAGATGATGTTTGCAGCAGATCCACCAGGTGGCGCTGCATCGCCCACATAACGCCCGAGTTGCATGCTGGATGCAGCAATACCCATGATTTGTGTCTTGTGCTTGTGGTTCTTTGCAGTAAGGGCAGTTCTGACGGTTGCAGCAGATGAGTCACTTGCAACCTTAAATAAAAATCCATTTTTTTTCTTTTTTTTATTGCTTTAAGCAATTGCTACATCGGACGCAAGCAGCATAGACTATGCATGGGGCTTGTTGCATGTGAGACAAAATTCGTCCGTTATGTTAGTGATAAAGCATGTGGCGCTGCATTGGTGTAATTGCCTCAAAACCTCATCTTGCTGCTGATGTAAAAAGTAACTTTCTGCATTTTTATGAATTTTTTATGTCATGCACACTGTGGGTGGGCCTCCTGCTCATTCAAAAATGTTTTATTGTGTCATTGTGTTGGAAGTAATCATTTTACATTGTATATTTTTTTTTCAAATGTGTACTGCCTTTCTCATTGTAAATCATTAACATGTTATAAATTTGTATAAAATTGTTAATTTTACTTGGTGGTTTACTGTGTGCCGAGAATGTGTTGTACTCATTTACAATACAATGTGTTACAGCAATATATTTATTTTTTTAATATTTTTAAACTATTTTTCAAAATACTGTAGTGTAATGGCCACTTTACACGCCGCAACAGGTAGATAGAAAACGGCAGGTGTCGGAGACAATTGTACCTTTTACCTTTACCTTTTATTGGAAGAAAAAGGTTTGGTACCGTGTTAGCCAGTTGAGAAAATGTTGATTGCTCTCAGTGTGAGAAACAAGATACAAATCTTGTGGTTGTGATACCTTTTAATGGCTAACAAAAATAAAATAAATGATGTTATAAGGCGAGCTTTCGAGACGACTCAGGTCTCTTCATCAGGCATGGTATGACAAAATATTGAATGAAACTCAAAATATATACATGCACAACTAAAAATGATTGGATATTTGACTCAATAAACATTACAGGGACTGGACATTTGGCAAAATAAACAAACAGCCTCGGAGATGATCTTCAAACAGGCAGGCCTAGTGGTCATAAAGTCTTTAGGACACCAAATTATAAGAAAACCTGGTGTCTAAGATTTCCATGTCTTTGAACAACATTGTTTAGACGTGGTAATGAGCCATAAAACCATCAGCAATGTTGAGCCCGTTCTGTATACAATTGAAGCTTCTAATTAGCTTGGATTCACACACTCTTCGGTGTTTTTGGGATTTGAAATTACCTCTCAAAATTAAAACCTTCATATTGTCAATGTTATGTCCCTGGCCAGAAAAATGCTCAGCTACTGGAAAATGGATTTTTTTGTGTGTAATTGTGTGACGATGAGACCTCATCCTTGCTCTTAGACACTGTCCAGTCTCCCCAACATAGAAAGAACCTACTGGGCAAATGGTGCACATAATTAAATATACCACATTGGAAGAGGAGCATGTGAAAGTCCCAGGAATCTTATAATCCTGCTGTGTGTTGGGGATCTGGATCCTGTCTCTGGTCTCTATGTGAGCACAGGTTTTGCAGCTCTTCACATTGCATGGATAAGTTTCTTTTGGTGTATCAGAGGGCATCAAACTTCGGACCATGATGTTCCTTAAATTGGGAGGCTGCCTGTAGCACAGCAAGGGAGGGTCTTTGAATAATATTTTAAGTCGGTCATCCTTGTGTAGGATGTGATGAAGTTTCCTGGCAGTATTCCTTAGTACCTCAAGCTGTGGGTTGTAGGTCACCACCAGGGGAACACATTGGTTCTCTTCTTTTTCTCTGTATTGGAGTGCTTGACTTCTGGGGATCCTTGTGGCTTTAATGATCTGATCATCAATGGAGGTGGGGTGGTAGCCCTGGTTTAAAAATGTCTTTTTTAGCTGGTTTAAGTGTTCATCCCTTTCCACTGGGTTGGAGCAAATACGGTTATATCTCAGGGCCTGGCTGTAGACAATGGATTTTTTGATGTGTTTCAGGTGGAAACTGTCCCATCTGAGGTAAGTGGGACGGTCAATCGGTTTCCGATATACTGTTGTTTGGAATGAACCATTTAGAATTTTTAAGGTGGTATCCAGAAAGTTGATTTCTGTTTTTGAGTGGTCCAGTGTCAGGTTTATGCTGGGATGAAATTGGTTGAACTTGTCATGGAATTTTAGAAGTTCATGTTCAGTCTCAGTCCAGATTAATAAGATGTCATCCTGCCCCATCAAACCCTTGGCGTACTTCCGTTTCATTGATGACATCTTATTAATCTTATTAATTATTTCCCAATAAAATAAAACATTTTTTGGTCTGTTTCTTTCAACTGATGTGCTCTGTACCTCAACTATGTGGTAACACTACATATAGTGGAGGTACAGAGCAGCCACAATACACCTACATCAGGTACGGCGTTGCACAGTCAACATACTTCAGGTTCAGAGCTTTAAAAGTACACATTGTACAACCTTGCTCAGAACATGACATATGTTATTATTGTGCCTGAAGTAGGGGTATTGTTGTGCTATACACTTTAAAGGCCCTGTTGCACACACACATAATTGTTCTGATATTGTTGGCAGATCTAGGATAGCAGTGGAATCATAGTGACATTGTTCCATTTTGTGGCGGTGTACAAATGGAACAATGTGTCCATGATTTCAATCAAACCAAAGATGTGAAAACAATTTCTGCACAATTATCTGTTGTGCAACAGGGTGTTAAAGGTGCTGTCACACACATCAATGCCGACAGTGAACTAACCACCAAACGAGATTGCTGTGACATTGATGGTTGATTGCTGGTGAGCTGTCACACAGGCAGACCTTACCAGTAATCATGAGACCAGTGACATGGTGGAAACGCTTTACTCACACTCACAGCGCCTGTTAGCAAACGCTGGTAGCTGTTAAACATACCTGATGTATTCCTTTTTCACCATCCTTTTCCCGCTTAATGTCAGATACCAGCCGTTAAGCGTGAAAAGGCTGGTAACCAAGGTATACATCGGGTATGTATCCAGCGCACGCTACCTAGATTCCTGCATGTTACATTGGTTACCAACCTTTTCATGCTTAACGAGCGATACCAGCCAGTAAGTGGGAGAAGGCTGATAACCAAGGTATACATTGGGTATGTAGGCACCGCGCACTGCCTACATACCTGATGTACACCTTGGTTAGCAGTCTTCTCACACTTACCAGCTGGTATTGTTCATTAAGCTGGCGAAGGCTGGTAACCAAGGTATACATTGAGTGTCTAGGCAGCGTTCACTGCCTTCATACATGCAGTTTACCTTGTTTACCATGTCCCATCGCTTGTTGACAGGTGCTGGGACTTGCTGATCTCATCTCCCCGTGTGACATGCAGTGATGCTGTGTGTCCACCGGGTGACCATCGTCAGGTTCTATAGATGGAAGTAAAACTTGATGACCATCAAAAAGCAATAAATTTATGGTTGATTCGTCCTGTGACACTGCAATATCGCTGCTACGTCATGTGCAGAAGTGATATTGAAAGTGATATTGATGTGTGTGACGGGCCTTTAAGACATACCTTAGTTATTTAGTAGCCACAGTACACCTATGTCAGGTACGGATTTTCACATTACACATTATTCCTGTTCACAGCAATGTACACAAATGTGTACTTTTAAAGCTTAGAACCTGAACTTTCTGGATTAATGTGCTCTGGCCTGAGGTAGGGGTATTGTTCTGCTTTGCACATCACCACGTACTTCAGGGATACAGCAGCCACAGCACACCTACATCAGGTACGGATTTGCACACATGTCAGGTTCACAGCAATGTACACAAATGTATACTTTTAAAGCTTAGAACCTGTACTTTCTGGATTAATGTGATCTGCACCTGAGGTAGGGGTATTGTTCTGCTTTGCACATCACCATGTACTTCATACAGCAGCCACAGCACACCTACATCAGGTACGGATTTGCACACATGTCAGGTTTACAGCAATGTACACAAATGTGTACTTTTAAAGCTTAGAACCTGAACTTTCTGGATTAATGTGCTCTTCACCTGAGGTAGGGTATTGTTCTGCTTTGCACATCACCATGTACTTCATACAGCAGCCACAGCACACCTACATCAGGTACGGATTTGCAGACGTCAGGTTCACAGCAATGTACACAAATGTGTACTTTTAAAGCTTAGAACCTGAACTTTCTGGATTAATGTAAATATGCATATTTTTTTCCTGAACACATTTTGTGACCCTGTGAGCTATTTGCAAGAAAACATTTGATGGTTGTTACAATATCTTAGCAAATTCTAGAAGAAAATTAAGCTGCCTTAGTAACTAGAGATAATGGGTGTAGAGTCATGAGATGCATTCCAATAGATCTTAAAATATTATTTGAATAACACATAGGAAATGTGATATTATGATTTCAAGGTGGCACCACAAATTGCCCCCTATTCTATGTTACCTGAATGTTTTAGGCTTCCATAGCATGCATGACTTAGATTGAGAACTGTGTTTTTGTAGTACTGTGACAAGTTACTAAACATTTCAGCTTTATATCAAACTTCTGGAACCAATCTGTCAGACTAAAAGCACGAATCTAGCTGCAATGTACAGTCCTGTGCTTCATTCTGACTAATTTGACAGGGATTAAATTTATATCCTGTCAGATCATAATACAACCTTACAGAGTCAACTGTCTGTGGTGGGAAAATATTATCTGACATCTCTTAGAATGGCAGTGCAACTAGTCTTACAGCCTAAAAACAATGAAAATATATTGTTTTTAGATAACTAGTATGATCACTTCAGATTGAGTGAAATAGCCATCTGTGATTATTTTAAGATAACATGTCAAGCAAGCAAAATTACATAAAAGTTGTTAAAAAATGTTGACCAAACTATAAGGCCATATTTTAACTGTTTGTATCTATGTCTATATGATCTAATAGGGTTTTTCACACAATAACCTTTGGGTTAGGTTATGGTAGCAAAGTTATATTTTTTTTCAAGCGCTTTTTGAACTTGTACCTTTTCTACCTGACATTTGGCTACTTATGATTATGAACCCACTTTGCTTTTGGATCCCATATCTTGCAAAAAAGCCATATATGTAAGGTGAGGGCACAGATGGGACTGTTTTATTCTGTGGATGAATAGTAGGAATATTATTACTATGTAAGGCAATATTAGGAACATTTTTAATAGGAGAAGGAAGAAAAGGGGCATTATTTCTGGATAGAAATATGGAGGCTTGTGACTTTACTCAATGAAAGCATAGAAGGACCATTGCTACTATGTGAAGAGAGAATACAGGATTATGTGTGGTAGGGCACTGGAAAATGTCTGTATTTGAGTTCAATGTTTTCATGATGGAGCTGTACCATAACTGTTTCAGCATTAAACACCCATATACATCATAGACATCAGCTTTAATCTAGGATATTCAATTTGGGTGGCACAGGGAGATTGTCTAATACAAACACATGTATTTATAAACCAGACCTTCGTTAATTCATTACTACATGCTTAATCCTCTGTACAAACCATCCCAGTTGGACAGTTTTTGAGGATGAGGTGAATATGACCCTCTGATGAGAGGTTTGAAAATAAGGGATGTAGAAAAGATTCTTTGCATAAAGCAAATTAACTATAATAAATGCCTATAAGCATGCTGGAACAATACCGCCTAATAACATAATTATTACTGCTCATCTTTACGCAAAATTGCCATTAGAAAACTAATGCTCTGCGTATTAAAATAATATTGGCCCAATTTAGAATTGGAGCCCTTTTTGAGAATGACACTCCCTAAAATCTCCTGAAAACTAGGACACATTAGTGAAAAGCCACTATGTGGCTAAAGAATCTTTAACCCCATATAACATCATGGGTCTGGTCCTGATGTTTGATGTGAGCTCCAGTGCAGCACTCACATCAAACACCCAACATCTCAGCTGATCTCATTAGCTGAGATGTCGGGCTTCCAGCACCGATTGGATCCGGGATCTGATCGGTGCGGTTAACCCCTTGGATCCCGCTGTCATTCACTGCTTTGGCGGGGATCGTGTTTTTCCCCACCTGCATCAGAGATTGCGGGATCTCCGGTGCTCACGTGATAGCCCCGGGTCCTGGGGTGAACTCGGAAGCTATCAGGGACCGCTTGCTGTCAGTGGTTGGGAGGCACTGCCAAACACAAAAAGTGAAAGCAAGTGCCATGTCCCAATGTGCTACAGCTCATTGGGACATGGCACAAGCGATAGGACCCTGCAGCACTCTGGCATCCTATGGGGCACTTTTGAATAAAGAATGAATTGCAAAATATAGTTTTTTAAAATATGAAAAAAAACAGAAAAGTTCAAACCACCCTCCTTTTGCCCCATTCAAAATAAAAGTATTGAAAAAAATACACATATTTGGTATCGCTGTGTTCAGAAATGCCCCATCTATCAAGATATAAAATCAATTAATGAGAGCCGTAAACTGCGTAACAGAAAAAAAGGTCCAAACGCCCAAGTTACGTTTTTTTTTTTGGTTGCTGCAACATTGCTATAAAAGAAAATAACAGGCGATCAAAACAGCACATCCACCCAAAATTGGCATCATTAGAAATGTCATCTCAAGCTGCAAAAAATAAGCCATAAGCCCCAGATCCCAAAAAATGAGAACGCAATGGGACGCAGAACATGGCACAACTGGTGCGATTCTTTATTTTTTCAAACTTCCTAATTTTTTTCACCACTTAGATAACAGTTAAAGTATACATGTTTGGTATCTACGAACTCGTACCGACCTGAGGCATCACACCGTTATTTTAGTTTTACCATCTAGTGAACAAGGCGAATAAAAACTCCAAAAAAACATGTAATTGCACTTTTTTTTTTGCAATTTCACCATACTTGGAATTTTTTTTCCCATTTTCCTGTACACTTTATATAAAAAAAAATATTGCATCTGAAAGTACAACTTGTCTCGCAAAAAACAAGCTCTCATATGTCTATATTGCTGGAAAAATAAAAAAGTTATGGCTCTTGGAACAAAAAATGAAAATCAAAAACGAAAAATCGCCAGGTGGTTAAGGGGTTTATTACAAAGGGTAAAAACGGGATGCTACTCTTGCAGTGATGGCATCACATGCAAAAATATCATATGAGCCTTATCTTTCAAGTCAACAGATGGTAATCAACAGTTTAATATCACTGATTACATATCATGCAACACTGCATTTTTAATTAACTTCGCTGCATGTACTTTTACAAAGATATATGATGGTCTCATCTCTCAGTAGTTGCGTATTTGCACCATGCAAAATATCAAGGTTATTGAGTCAGCAAGAGAGGTGGATTATATCTGTATATTTAATATCAGCTCTACCATGGCAGTAATTGTGGTGACCTGAAAGCACGAGCCATTGACTGTTTACTGTGAGGTGGCAGTGAGGGTGACATGAAGAATTTCTCAACATATTTGTAATGTGGCTGATGATATTACTTTGAAATATGTCAACAAATGTACTGAGCTTTGCTCCTTTGTTATAATGCGATCTGTTTTTGGCTTTTAATCGGAATTTGTCATAAGGTTTTTGCCACCCAATCTGAGAGCAGCGTGATGTAGGGCCTGCTGCTGTCATGGATGGTTGGTTGGAAAGTCAAAACTATGTCTCTCACCTTAACTGTTTGCCTGACAAATTAATAATAGAGGGTGTCCGTGGACAACAACCACACTTGACTTAGGTGCAAGTATGGGAGGATTCTAAGTTTATTAGGAAGCACATAAATTTATACATACAATTCTGGGGATGCTAGCCCCAGGATAGGATCATTCATTGATTGATTACAAAATATTAAACATAATTAATCATTGGATACTAATAGCTCAGAGCTAATTGGATTATGCAAATCTATTTAAAATCGATTCTATCCTTTTCCATCATTTGGTGTTATTGAGGTTATTGACCCATTACTCTCATGCATTATCTGGTGTTTTGGAACATCTTCCCATCTTACCAAAACATGCTAGACATTGGCTTCTTTCCCAAACTATATGGCCTTCACCATATCTCTAAATACAGTCTATACTTGAAGTAAGTAACACTTTATATGAAAACACTTAAGGCCCAGTCACATATAACGATATCGTTAGCGAGATCGATGTAACTGTGACGTCACAATGATCTCTCCAGCGATCTCGTTATGTGTGATTGCTGCAAAGTGCTCTGGGTAATTTTTTGATCGTTGGTTTCCTGCTGGTCAGCACACATCACTGCGTGTGACAGCGAGAAACCAGCGATCAGTGACCTCACTGGCTGGTATCCATGGTAAACACCAGGTATCCAGGCCGTGGGCGCAGCCTGGATACCCGCTGTTTATCATAGTTACCAGCGTCCTCCCTGCTTACAGGCAGCACTAAGCAGGGAGGACGCTGGTAACATCGTCTTCATTGATGTGGGAGGTGGCTCCCTGGTCCCTGATCGCTAGGGAGATCTGCCTGTTTGGCAGCTCCCCAGTGACCAGGTAATGAAGCTCCAGCAATCGCGGCAAGTCGTTATCGCTGTCGGGATCGCTAGAGTGTCATTGTGTGTGACAGGGCCTTTAGAGTCTACTTATTCCTCTTAAAGACATAGATGGTTGATATGCAGTACAATACAGGATAATACAGGATACATGCACATTGATAAATCTTTGGATATTTTCATATATTCATATCCATAACACTAGCAGGTAATCCAGTATATTCATGAGGTGACAATCAGAGGTGGGGGCTGGGTTATAGAGCTTCACATTGAAATAACAGCTAAATCTGGAAAATATTACAATCTGAGAGTTCTCAGTGGTTGATGCCCTTTAATGGTTAACTGAAAAGATGGTGAATAATAGCAAGCTTGAAAAACAGCTCAGGTCTCTTTTTCAGGCTGGTATAAGACAAAATCTGATTTACCACATATATATATATATATATATATATACTAGATGGTGGCCCAATTCTAACGCATCGGGTATTCAGAATATATGTGTAGTTTATTTATGAAGATTTAAGAATAATGCAATGAAAAGCTGGGTTTATATCCCGCACCAATATCGGCTGGGCGCGACCAATCAGCAAAGCGTGGTTCAAATCCCATGCCAATTCGCGGCCGGACTGCACCTGTCGCTGACTGGTCGTGCCAGGCCCCCGCGACTAGTGATGGGCGAATCCTAAATTACTCGGAATCGCTTGACTCTAGCGAGTCCGAGCCCAGGACTCGCTACTCGTTGCGAGTCTAGCGAGTCCAATGTTAATGAATGGGGAAGCGAGTAATAGCGAGTAGTGTGCGATTTACAAATCACAGATGTGTCTCGGAAGCTTCAGGCTGAAGCAATCCTAGTTTTGCCATTGATTTGCATTGGACTCGTTTACTGTGCAAGTAATCGCTGGGAAACTCGCACAGATAAGAGTCCTGTCTGCTCTGTGTGCTGGCTGCCGCTGCTCCAGGGTCCTAGAGCCTGCCTGCTGCCTGATGTAGCAGAGCTGAGATTGTTCTCAGTCTGCTCATTCCCTGTGCATAGACATCTATATCTATGCACAGGGATGAGCAGAGAGGACATCGCGTTTTGGACTGCATCGGACGGAAGAGGATTTTTTAAATTAAAGATGGAGTCCCTAATGGCATTTTTTTTATTTCTAATAAAAAATTTTCTCTGTGTTGTGTTTTTTTTAAAACAATTTAATAGAAATTCATGGCGGTCATGTCTAATATTGGCGTGACCGCCATAAATTTCGGGCTTAGGGCCAGCTGATAATACAAAGCTGGCCCTAACCTCTTTATTACCCAGCGTGCCACCGCCACCAGGGCCGCTGGAAGAGTGGGGTTCAGCGCCAGAGGATGGCGCTTCAATGAGCGCGCCATCTTCTGGGGCGGCTGCGGGCTGCAATTTGCAGCGGGGGGTGCCCAGAAAGCTTGGGCATCCCTGCGCTGCGGATTCCAGCCCCCAGCTGCTTAGCTGTACCTGGCTAGACATAGAAATTGCGCGGAGCCCCACGCATTTTTTTTTAATTATTTCATGAAATCCATGAAATAATAAAAAAAAGGGCTCCCCTATATTCTTGTGTCTGGCCAGGTACAAATAGGCACCTGGGGGTTGGGGGCAGCCCGTCGCTGCCTGCTGGATCCGGCTGGTTCCAGAAATACGGCGAAGCCCATGTAATTTTTTTTCTGAAAAATCAATAAAACAATCCTAAAAAAGGGACTGCATCTTTATTAACCCCTCGCCCATGGTCCAGGGATTAATAAAGATGCAGTCCCTTTTATTTACATTGTTTTATGGATTTGTCAGAAAAAAATTTCACGTGGGCTTCGCCGTATTTCTGGAACCAGCCGGATCCAGCAGGCAGCGAAGGGCTGCCCCCAACTCCCAGGTGCCTGGGACACAAGAATATAGGGGAGCCCTTTTTTTTAATTATTTCATGAATTTCATGAAATAATAAAAAAAAATGTGTGGGGCTCCGCGCAAATTCTATGTCTAGCCAGGTACAGCTAAGCAGCTGGGGGCTGGAATCCGCAGCGCAGGGATGCCCAAGCTTTCTGGGCACCCCCCGCTGCAAATTGCAGCCCGCAGCCGCTCCAGAAGATGGCGCGTTCATTGAAGCGCCATCCTCTGGCGCTGAACCCCGCTCTTCCAGCGGTCCTGGTGGCGGTGGCATGCTGGGTAATAAAGGGGTTAATACCAGCTTTGTTATACAAGCTGGTATTAAGCCCGAGATTCTTAATGTCAGGCCACGTTTGACCCAGCCACTAAGAATCTCCAATAAAGGGTTAAAAAAACACAACACAGAGAAAAATTTTTATTTGAAATAAAAAAAAAAGCCATTAGGGACTCCATCTTTAATTAAAAAAATCCTCTTCTGTCCTACGCAGTAAAAAACGCGATGTCCTCTCTGCTACATCCCCTGTGCATAGATATAGATGTCTATGCACAGGGAATGAGCAGACTGAGAACAATCTCAGCACTGCTACATCATCTCTGTGAGCAGGCGGGCTCTAGGACCCTGGAGCTGCGGCAGCCTGCACAGAGAAGACAGCTGGACTCGGCTCGCAAAGTAACAGCAGTGCCAGTGTGCGGCGGTGTCTGTGTGCGGCAGCCGGCAGCGACCAATCAGCGAGGCGGAGTTCAAATCCAGTTCTTGGCTGGACTGCGCCTGTTGCTGATTGGACGTGGGCGTGACCAATCAACTTCACGGGATTTCAATTACAGACAGACAGAATTAGACAATTATATAGTAGATACTTACAGCGGTGTCTTTGTGCGGTGGTGTCTGTGTGCGGCACAGGCATGGGGAGGACAGCCACGAACTGCGCCTGTCACTGTCTCTCTGTAACAGAAATCCTGTGTCACTGATTGGTCGCGGCCGGCCAGGCGCGACCTATCAGTGGCACAGGATTTCTGTTACAGTGAGGCATACAGACACGATAAGACAATTATGTAGTAGAATACAACATGATATGGAATACTGCAGTTCTTAAAGGGGAACTCTGGGAAGAGAAAAGTTTTTATTACAGTCCCTGCCCTCCTACATGATGAAGCAGAGCTGTTCACTGCAGTTCTAGGAGATATAGATTGCTTTTAATTCAATAAAATCATACCTGCTACTTTGATCTCTCCCCTTCCTCGTTGGACAGAGAATTTGGTTAAATGCAGCAGTGAAGAGCAGGAGATGTGTCAGGGCCATGGATGCTGGAAGCTGCAGGATCATCCTACATTCCAGTGAGGAGTGATGATGATGATCCATTGAAAGTTGGAGGGATAGGAAGATACCATGCTCCTATGAGGGAGGGGAGACCATGCAGTTCTAAATCGATCAATGTAATGATGCCAGGTAAGGCTGGGTTCACACTTTCGGACCCCTCCGCAGGACGCTGCAGAGGGGATCCGCAAGCTGAGCTCAGCCACCGCAAGCCCCTATGTTTATAATGGGGACGCACTGTGCAGTGCTTGACTGCGCATGACCGTGCGCTCCCATTCATTTGCCTGTGTAATTTGTACGCAGGTGGATGCCTGCACACAAATCACATTCTCTCGTCCGCACCAGGAACGCCACATGTGAACAAATCACACAGGCAAATGAATGGGAGCGCACGGTCATCCGCAGTCAAGCGCAACACTGTGAGTCCCCATTATAAACGTAGGGGCTTGTGGTGGCTGAGCTCAGCTTGCGGATCCCCTCCGCAGGACGCTGCGGAGGGGTCCGTAAGTGTGAACCCAGCCTAACTTCAGTTGCACAGCAACTAATGTGGTGTGTTTTAATTATATATGTATATACAGTACAAAAGGAACAAGTGGAGCTATATTGCTTATAAAGGATTTTTGCATTTTTATTGATATAAAAGACAGAGACTGGACATAAACTCTAAATTTGTGCAGGAGAAAAAGTGATGACACATACAGCCTGCAAGTGGTACAGACATACCGTAATCACAATGGTAACAGTGAAAAACCATCTAGACCGCTAAAATTACAGAACATATACTTAGCATGCTCTTAATCCATGCTAATTCAGTATTTTCAGCTAAATTTCTTTACAATAGTAAATAAAGTACAGTACAATGCTTGTCACATGCAAACAAGGTGCATGATCTATTAACTCATAGTTAGTACCAGCTATATATAGCAGCAGGACATCACCAAGTTCTCAAATAACATATAGACAAAATGCAATTGCCTTGTTATTTACTATGCAGTTGCTATGTCTGTTGAGTAAAAGAAAAAGGCATTATAGCAGCACACAATACACAGCCAAAGCACAACACATAGCACACAGCACTCTGACTCGCCCCAGGCCTGGGTACTCAGCTCTCAGGCTCGGTTTCGGGTCTGGGATGTCACGGGTGGCTTGCCCAAGGCTGTGGCCCTGGCGGTCAATGAAATCAAGGGGGTTATTTACAGGGATTATATACAGTTTTTGTCTTCATGACGCCACCTGTAGTGTCTGTTGATGCCCACCAGCTCTGCCACAGTCCTCCGGTGGTCGATGGTATTGCGGCTTAGATGGATTAGTCCCCCGGCAGGTGGGACTGGACCGCCGGGGCAGCGATTCTGTAAAGAAACAGTTTATATTGAAAGGATGTAGCAGAGACAGAACTTCACTTCACCGGGTAGCTTTACTGAAAGTTCTCCAAAATCATTACAATTCAGCAGTGCAGTAGATGGTATAATGGCAAATGCAATGAATGCTGCAACTGGAATTTCTGGCCGTTAGATGGAACCCTCCTTATGTTACTTTCTGTGTCCTTTCTTTCCCTTTGCCTCCCAGTGGCGGTGAAGTCTGATCTCTTATAGACAATCTGACCTCCTGCTGCTTCTTGTTCTGTCTCCTTCCCTCCTGTGCAGTCTCCGGGACAACATTCTCTGGCACTGCAGCATCCTACTGTTCCTGGCTCCCTTTTCTTGACTCACTCAGGAGACTGGGGCTGTATCTATAATATCCATGTTCTTTGGATTCTCTGTGAGCTGTGTAGGAACTCACAGTTACAGGCTCCAGTACCTGTTTTCCTTCCTTGAACTAGCTCATTGCGGAGCCTCCGTTCCTTCCTTCTATTCTCTGGGATCTGTTCTGTTCTGGGCCCCTCAGCCAAGGAGACCCTCCTTGCTACAGCTCTTACTCCATCTCTCTAACTGCTGTCTGCTCAGACTCACTAACTAGTTCCCCCTAGAGGCCACTATATATCCTCCCGGGGTCCCTCCCACCTACTATCCTAGTGTGTGGGTGTCAGCTCTAGGGTTCCGCCTAGTGACCATAGTTCCAATTGCAGTGGGGTGACTACACCGCTTTTCTGGGTGCAGTACCCCTTTTGTGGCACCTACATAGTGGGGTGCCACAACTCCCCTTAGGCAATTGTTACAAAGTGGTTCACAGAGCAGGCTGATCAGCTGGGAATCATCCCCAAGGACAGGAAAACCCCCGACGTACGTATCACATGTAATCGATGGAGCTTATTCATGGGGATGCTCTCTCCAGTGCTTACAGGACCTTAAATAACAGCATGGGATCAAGTCATATGGCGCTGAACAGCCAATCATGAGGTGGTAATCGACACATGCGCAAACACCTCGGCGGTCGACTCTGCGCCACCCTCGTCACCAGTGTCCACTCAGCCGTCCGATGAGGTTACCAGGCAATGGGGATAAACGTTGGGGGAAAAAATGCTGCTGGGATAAAGAGGATGGCAGCGAAAGCACGTGCACGCACACACTCACCATAGACTGACTGATATAGAAAATCATGAAGGAATCCAGGACACAGGAAAATGGGCAGTACAAGCTACAATAATATAAATAACATCTATTAATTGCTGATCTTCAACTTGTCCCATTCTGAGTCCAGTTCGAATCATCCATATAACCATAACGTACAGTATTCACATATTATAAGGGCACTGTTTTAAGCACAGAAAAATAGAGAGCAAAATTACCACTAGTGAGTAAAAACAATATAAAAATACACAGATACTATTGTATATGACCCACCACAGGGCCATGAGGTACCCAGTCCCGGGTTAAAGTTCACGAGGATGTCACAGGCGGCCTGTGCTTTGGCCCGTGGCCCTGATGGTTGCTGAAAAAGGGGTTAAAATAAAAATAAAAAGAGTTTGTAATGCCACCTTCGGTTTCCGGTAATGGTATCGGCGCTGCTTGCAGACCTCTGAGGTGATGATGGGGCAGCTAGATGATTACGCTTCCCATAGGTGGAGTGAAATCCCAAGGGCAGCTGTAAAAGTTTATTTACTGTCTTTACACAGGAAGGCAGCTTACCACACAGCACAGTCACTTGTCCTCTTCACTGCAGCAAGGGTGCGACTAGGGATGAGCGAGTACTGAAATATTCGGACTCGCTATACTCGTAACGAGTAGGTCCCGTTACTCGGTATTCATTATGAGTATAGCGAGTCCAATATTAGTCAATGTGGAAGTGAGTAATGCGAGTAATTCCTCAACTGCCAGACCCTATATAAAGGTCAGAGGAAAAGGCAGCATTCCCTACATAATTGTTTAAAACCCAGCAGTAAAAAGTCGCCGGGTTTTAATCAATGATGTAGCCCCTTACTCGCTTCCCCACAGCCTGACAGCAGGATCCTCCACTCCCCCCGCCGCCTCCCCACCCGATCCTGAGTTAGGAGCGGGCGGGGAGCGAGCAGCAGGGAGCGAGGAGCGGAGGACACAGGTGGGGAAAGACTTCACTGGCGGCTTTCTCCTCCTGTTCTGCGCTCCCCGCCCCCTCATGCCCCTCCCTGCCCGCTTCTAACTCAGGATCAGGTGGGGAGGCGGCGGGGGGAGCGGAGGTTCCTGATGTTATGAGCGAGCCACCGCTGTCAGAGCAAGATGATCTCTGCTCTCGCCGGCTTTCCCACCGGTATTTTCAAATGAACAGCTGACTCAGGTCAGCTGTTCATTTGAAGTAGCGATGCTGGCAGGGTTCATGTGAGTTCATGCTTCCCTGCATGAACTCACATGAATTTTCCCACACCCTGGTGCACAGCTCTGCTACATCTCTACCAGAACTAAAGAAGAACCCTGCATTGGACTATGGCAGATGGAAGAGGATTTTTTTAAAATAAAGATGGAGTCTCAAATTGTATTTTTTGTTTTATTTCTAATAAAAAAAAATTTCTCGGTGTTGTGGTTTTTTTAAAAAATACTTTAACAGAAATTCATGGCGGTCATGTCTAATATTGGCGTGACCCCATTAATTTTGGGCTTAGGGCCAGCTGATAACACCCAGTGAGCCAACGCACCAGGGCCCTGGATGAGCTGGATACAGCTCCAGAAGATGGCGGTTCTCTGAACACACCATTTTCTGGGGTGGCTGCGGACAGCAATTCGCAGCGGGGAGCGCAGAAAGCTTGGGCCTTCCTGCGCTGCAGATTCAAGCCTCCAGCTGCCTAGTTGTACCTGGCTGGACAAAGAAATTGCGCAAAGCCCAAGGTATTTTTTTTATTATTATTATGTCATAAGGATTTAGGATTACAATTATGATGCATCTTAAAGTGCTGAGGCAACTGTGGCGCCCCTGCGTCCAGGAGGCCACAAAGGTAACTGCAGCTAGGCAGGTAGGACGACAGTTGCACAACAACACCCTCACTGCCCACACAACCCACGCACAGTAGATGGCAGCATCCAGCCCGGAGCCTAGGAACTCTATGCAGGCGAGGGGTGGTAGGTTTAGAGAAGTGGGTTGGGCACACACGAAGTCAGGTGGCAGACAGTAGAAATAGTGAAGGGGAAAGAGGAAGGAGTCAGTAGGCCCAGGGTGCCGAGCAGCAAAGATACAGACCAGCAGCAGGCTGAGGAGCATGGCACAGGCCGAGAGACAGCAATAGGTCGAGTTAAGCTGAGAAGAAAGAAGGAATCACACGTCCTGGCAAAGTGGGGTGTAAGGAGCGCAGAATCTGAACAGAGCCAATGTGAGCCACAGAGAGAAAGCCTATCCGGAGCTAGTACCCCCAGGAGTGTGAGGGAAGAGAGGGACGGTGATACCCGGGCCCTAGAATTACAGCCGAGATGACAGACTGCAGGTGGAGTAGCCCTCCTATGACACTGGAAGGCACAGTAGAGAGAGCCTGGTAGAGCCTCACACAGGAGGACTGCTGGAGGCTTGGCTGAGTAGAGTGTCGGCTCTAGAGGGGACCGTAGTTTCACCCGGCATCCCCAGACAACTGACGGGGGACCACAGCTACACGTTAGGGTCCCTACCCCAAAGGACAGGCAGCTCAGTGACAACCAGGAGGACCCACAGGGGCCCGAGTCACCGCCATACTGTCCGGAGTCACACACAACCAAGTGAACACAGAGAACGTTAACAGCCTGGAAAGGACACAGAGTGAGGGGTCACAGAGAGAGAGACCTGGCTGCAGAGAATAAAGGGAACCCCAGAGGGGAGAGTGTGCCCATGTACTGAGACTTGAACTGAACTGTAAGAACTGTACTGAACTGTAACTGAAGCTTGAAAACGTAAGAAGTAAACATGGTGAACCCTGAATCCAACTCTCTTGTCTGTCTCTGCCTGCAAACTATTCCCTCCATACAGGATTATAACAACCATCCGCCTGCAGAGCCACAGCGTGCCAGCTCCAGCACCAAGGAAGGATCCCTGCAGCATCTGGCCAGTAAGTGAATTGCATTCAGCACCAAGCCTGCACACTACACAATAGACTTTAACCATCACTGCCCCGGGGAATACAGTTCTGCCCACGGGAACTATTCCATCTACGCTGCCATTACATCATCCCCGGAGGTTCTGCAGCAGCGGCGGCCCCACTACCGGCCGCACACAGTGGGTGGCGTCATGACTGGCAATCCCCTGTAAATATCCCCTTTTATTTGGCAGCCCGGGACACGGTCCGGAGCAGGACCACCCGTGACTTCCCCAGTAGCAGACCCGGTCCGGTACCGAGTACCCCGTCCCACTGGGCTCGACACAACGTCTTCAAAATTAAGAGATCCTCTACCGCAGGTGCCTCCCCAATCTCCCTCACATATTCTCTGATTCAAACTGTCAATTTATGTGACATCAGTCCGGGATAAATCTTTTTGCAACCACACCCTGTATGGTGCACTACATGTGTACTAATACATGTAATATATTATATTGTTTGATCTTAAAAGTCTTCTTGCAGTCACTCGATGAGAAGTCAAAGCTGCGATAGCGATTGGAGCTGGCAGCACACTGTCCGCATGGATAAAATCCTCTTAGAGAGCGGTCATTACCAAAGATACCCTGTTGTTTTAGGGGCGTAATGTCTGTGGACTAATATGTCCTTAAGGTTTGGTGATCTCCGTGGGGTCATCAATGGGTTTGCAGATAATAACTCTTTCATGGCAGGTTCAGCCTGGAGTACCAGCCAATGATTTTTTAAGAATTTGCCTCATTGAACCCCAGCCATGATTAAAAGTCAAGACAAATTGTTTCTCTCCAAAATCACCATCCTTTTTCTTGGGGGATAGGAGGAGGTCACTTCACAAACTGTGCCTTGCTCTATCATAGCCCCTTTTGAGGAGCCTATGGCCATATCCCCTCTCCTTAAATCTACACTTCAGATAGTAAGCCTGTTGTTGAAAATTTGCCTCGATGGAGCAGATCTGCTTGGACATCCGGAGAAATTGACCAACTGGGACGGCTCTTATGGTAGACTTATCATGAGCAGATGTGGCGTGCAGCAATGAATTAATGGATGTCTCCTTATGGAAGATATCCTTCTGCAACAGCCCATCAGCCTCTTTGCATATATCAAGGAATTCGATACCTTTGGCATCAAACTTACATGTCAACTTGATGTTTAATGAATTTTCATTGAGCGATGTCATAAACTGCTCCATATGCCCCTCCGTGCCCTGACACACAATTAGTAGATCATCAATATAGCGCATCCAGCACTGCACATGGTCAATCGGCCGCCCACTTATGCCCTCAAAAATCCCCCATTCCCCCATTCCCAATGGCCCAGGAAGAAATTTGCATAGGAAGGCACACTGGCCGCCCCCATGGCAGTGCCGCGCCTCTGCAAATAGAATACATTCTTAGGGTAGGGACACACTTCAGTTCCTGATCAGTTTTCCTGATCAGTTTTCCTGTGTTAATCAGTTTGTGTGCAAAACCAGGAGTGACTCCAAAACCCACCACAGGTGTCAATCTTTCAATTATACGTTTTCTCTGCAAGGTTCACTCCTGGTTTTGGCACATAAGCTGATGAACACTGATCAGGAAAACTGATGATGAAAACTGATCAGGAACTGAAGTGTGTCCCTACCCTTATAGGTAAAGAAATTATGTGTCAGGACAAAGTGAATCAATTCTATAATTAGTTCACATAGATGGCCATCCCAGTTGGAATTCTCTATGAAGAAGTGGACCACCTCTACACCTGCATCGTGATCGATGCAGGTGTAGAGGGACTCCACGTTGACAGTGACAATCAACATATCAGGTTCCACAAAGACCCCCTCAATTCTGTTTAGGACGTCTGTTGTGTCTCTCACATAAGAGGTCAGGGTTTCTACTAAAGGTTTAAGATAGTAATCTATAAAGCGACACACTGGATCGCATAGACTCTCCATACCTGTCACAATCGGACATCCTGGGGGGTTGAGGGGGTCTTTGTGGATCTTCAGAAGGAGATAGAAGGCTGGTATTTTGAGGAATCTGACCGTAAGTCCATCCAATCACTTTTTAACTAATGACCTCCACCTCAAAAGCCCGCACAAGAATTTTTTGTAGTTGGCTGGAGAAAGTGAGTACAGGATTGGAGTCAAGTTTGGAATAGGTGGTCCTATCGCTAGGTTGTCTGTAGGCCTCCTTTTAATATTTTGAATTTGGCCATATCACAATGTTCCCTCCCTTGTCCGCAGCCTTTAAAACTACAACGCCAAGAGACTGGAGCTCAGAAAGTGCCCCCCTCTGTTGGCGAGATAGATTGACACCTTTTTGTTTTGTCTTGATATTTTTAAAGTCCTCCATGACAAGTTCTGTAAATATATCTATTGCTGGGCATAAGGACAAGGGAGTCTGTATGAGGGGAGTCAGGACAGAAACTTAGAAAAATAATTAATTCTCATCACCGCACAATAAAAGATGTATAGATCTACCTGTAGCTAAGCATTTTTGTAGGCCTAATCAACGTACAATAGACATGAATCTACTCATGTTAAAAGGTAATTTCTAGTCTCAGAGAGACAGAAGAATTTGGAAATGCAAACTGATGATGACATATTCAGAGCAGGAATGAATATTTCACATGGATTCATGTCTTTTATGTCAATTTAAAGGGAATTTGGGTCATCAAATCTTTGAACAGACCACAATTGGAGGATAATAAAACTTTTAAACTTCTTATCATTGAACTGTTCCAACATTTACTGCCATAACCTTTTCATTCCATCTTATTCCAGGTCTGCCCCACCTCACTTGTCTTAAGAACTGAAGTATTCAATGTAATTTTATATATATATATATATATATATATATATATATATATATATATATATATATGTATGCGACAGATCAGATTTTGTCTAAGGAAGAGAGAGACCTGACCTCAGATTGTAATATTTTTCTATCTACTGGCTAACACATTACAAACATATATTTTACCTTGCTAAATCTGCAGCAGTGAAAACAGTAATTTTATCAAAATGAAATCAACAGCTCAGTAAGGCTGCCTTCACACTTGCGTTTGTGTCTGCATGCGAAGGGCATGCAGACGCAAACGCAGTGCAACACAGCACATACTTATGTGAACGCAGCAGAGAATCTCTGCATGCGTTCACATTAGTATGATGCCCGCGCAGCCGATCAGCTGTCTCTGGGGGCGGCCGGGAGGAGAAGATCAGTGGCAGAGATCTCCTCCTCCCGACACAGCTGATCTCCTGCCGGTGTCAGCGGGGAGAAACAGCTGATCTGACAGCTGTTTAAATCTCCCGCGCTGACACCGAATAGGGTGATATCAGTGCAGGAGCTCTGCTTCACATCTTCCCCGCCGACATAACCTATTCGAAGTCGGAACGGGAGATTTAAACAGCTGTCAGATCAGCTGTTTCTCCCCGCTGACACCGGCGGGAGATCAGCTGTGGCTCTGCATGATCTCCCAGTGGCCGCCGCTGATCACCTGCGGCCACCGGGAGAGATTTCAATGAGATCCGCAGCATTCTCCTGCGCTGTCATGCAGAGGACACTGTGGACCCATTGAGATTCATGCATTTTTTGTGCGCTTGCAGGCGCTTACAGATAAAACAACCGCCCGCGAACGCACAAAATAATGCTACATGCTGCGTTTGGAGTGCGGTCGGAGGGTGCATAAATTAGGTGCATCCGTACGCAAATGCGGCCAAACGCAGCCATACGCAGGCACATGCGTTCCCACATTAAACAAATAAAGTCTGTGGAGCCTCGGTTAGGAGTCTCAAACACAGAACTAGCCATATATCCCTCCAGGGAAGGACCCAGCCAAGGGGTGGCTCCTTGCGGAGAACACCATATCCACCATATGAAGTGGCCCTTTAAGTCAATATCCAACTCTTTTACAAGTTCACAGATATGACAAGGGAATACCAAGGCCAGGTATCCATCCACATACAGCTGTTTCGGGGTGTTGCCCCTCATCAGTGTGGAGTAGGATTCTGGCTAGGTGGGAGCAAGGCCTAGTAGACCAAGATTGCAAAGTATTCACTGATCTCAGGGAGACCAGTCCAAGAAAACACTGCGGGCAGCTGGCAAAAGCGCTCAAACACAGTGAATTCCTAGGCACATTGCCCCCTGGGAAATATGAATATGCAAATAAAGTCTGTGGAGCCTCGGTTAGGAGTCTCAAACACAGAACTAGCCATATATCCCTCCAGGGAAGGACCCAGCCAAGGGGTGGCTCCTTGCGGAGAACACCATATCCACCATATGAAGTGGCCCTTTAAGTCAATATCCAACTCTTTTACAAGTTCACAGATATGACAAGGGAATACCAAGGCCAGGTATCCATCCACATACAGCTGTTTCGGGGTGTTGCCCCTCATCAGTGTGGAGTAGGATTCTGGCTAGGTGGGAGCAAGGCCTAGTAGACCAAGATTGCAAAGTATTCACTGATCTCAGGGAGACCAGTCCAAGAAAACACTGCGGGCAGCTGGCAAAAGCGCTCAAACACAGTGAATTCCTAGGCACATTGCCCCCTGGGAAATATGAATATGCAAATAAAGTCTGTGGAGCCTCGGTTAGGAGTCTCAAACACAGAACTAGCCATATATCCCTCCAGGGAAGGACCCAGCCAAGGGGTGGCTCCTTGCGGAGAACACCATATCCACCATATGAAGTGGCCCTTTAAGTCAATATCCAACTCTTTTACAAGTTCACAGATATGACAAGGGAATACCAAGGCCAGGTATCCATCCACATACAGCTGTTTCGGGGTGTTGCCCCTCATCAGTGTGGAGTAGGATTCTGGCTAGGTGGGAGCAAGGCCTAGTAGACCAAGATTGCAAAGTATTCACTGATCTCAGGGAGACCAGTCCAAGAAAACACTGCGGGCAGCTGGCAAAAGCGCTCAAACACAGTGAATTCCTAGGCACATTGCCCCCTGGGAAATATGAATATGCAAATAAAGTCTGTGGAGCCTCGGTTAGGAGTCTCAAACACAGAACTAGCCATATATCCCTCCAGGGAAGGACCCAGCCAAGGGGTGGCTCCTTGCGGAGAACACCATATCCACCATATGAAGTGGCCCTTTAAGTCAATATCCAACTCTTTTACAAGTTCACAGATATGACAAGGGAATACCAAGGCCAGGTATCCATCCACATACAGCTGTTTCGGGGTGTTGCCCCTCATCAGTGTGGAGTAGGATTCTGGCTAGGTGGGAGCAAGGCCTAGTAGACCAAGATTGCAAAGTATTCACTGATCTCAGGGAGACCAGTCCAAGAAAACACTGCGGGCAGCTGGCAAAAGCGCTCAAACACAGTGAATTCCTAGGCACATTGCCCCCTGGGAAATATGAATATGCAAATAAAGTCTGTGGAGCCTCGGTTAGGAGTCTCAAACACAGAACTAGCCATATATCCCTCCAGGGAAGGACCCAGCCAAGGGGTGGCTCCTTGCGGAGAACACCATATCCACCATATGAAGTGGCCCTTTAAGTCAATATCCAACTCTTTTACAAGTTCACAGATATGACAAGGGAATACCAAGGCCAGGTATCCATCCACATACAGCTGTTTCGGGGTGTTGCCCCTCATCAGTGTGGAGTAGGATTCTGGCTAGGTGGGAGCAAGGCCTAGTAGACCAAGATTGCAAAGTATTCACTGATCTCAGGGAGACCAGTCCAAGAAAACACTGCGGGCAGCTGGCAAAAGCGCTCAAACACAGTGAATTCCTAGGCACATTGCCCCCTGGGAAATATGAATATGCAAATAAAGTCTGTGGAGCCTCGGTTAGGAGTCTCAAACACAGAACTAGCCATATATCCCTCCCTGGAGGGATATATGGCTAGTTCTGTGTTTGAGACTCCTAACCGAGGCTCCACAGACTTTATTTGCATATTCATATTTCCCAGGGGGCAATGTGCCTAGGAATTCACTGTGTTTGAGCGCTTTTGCCAGCTGCCCGCAGTGTTTTCTTGGACTGGTCTCCCTGAGATCAGTGAATACTTTGCAATCTTGGTCTACTAGGCCTTGCTCCCACCTAGCCAGAATCCTACTCCACACTGATGAGGGGCAACACCCCGAAACAGCTGTATGTGGATGGATACCTGGCCTTGGTATTCCCTTGTCATATCTGTGAACTTGTAAAAGAGTTGGATATTGACTTAAAGGGCCACTTCATATGGTGGATATGGTGTTCTCCGCAAGGAGCCACCCTTGGCTGGGTCCTTCCCTGGAGGGATATATGGCTAGTTCTGTGTTTGAGACTCCTAACCGAGGCTCCACAGACTTTATTTGCATATTCATATTTCCCAGGGGGCAATGTGCCTAGGAATTCACTGTGTTTGAGCGCTTTTGCCAGCTGCCCGCAGTGTTTTCTTGGACTGGTCTCCCTGAGATCAGTGAATACTTTGCAATCTTGGTCTACTAGGCCTTGCTCCCACCTAGCCAGAATCCTACTCCACACTGATGAGGGGCAACACCCCGAAACAGCTGTATGTGGATGGATACCTGGCCTTGGTATTCCCTTGTCATATCTGTGAACTTGTAAAAGAGTTGGATATTGACTTAAAGGGCCACTTCATATGGTGGATATGGTGTTCTCCGCAAGGAGCCACCCTTGGCTGGGTCCTTCCCTGGAGGGATATATGGCTAGTTCTGTGTTTGAGACTCCTAACCGAGGCTCCACAGACTTTATTTGCATATTCATATTTCCCAGGGGGCAATGTGCCTAGGAATTCACTGTGTTTGAGCGCTTTTGCCAGCTGCCCGCAGTGTTTTCTTGGACTGGTCTCCCTGAGATCAGTGAATACTTTGCAATCTTGGTCTACTAGGCCTTGCTCCCACCTAGCCAGAATCCTACTCCACACTGATGAGGGGCAACACCCCGAAACAGCTGTATGTGGATGGATACCTGGCCTTGGTATTCCCTTGTCATATCTGTGAACTTGTAAAAGAGTTGGATATTGACTTAAAGGGCCACTTCATATGGTGGATATGGTGTTCTCCGCAAGGAGCCACCCCTTGGCTGGGTCCTTCCCTGGAGGGATATATGGCTAGTTCTGTGTTTGAGACTCCTAACCGAGGCTCCACAGACTTTATTTGCATATTCATATTTCCCAGGGGGCAATGTGCCTAGGAATTCACTGTGTTTGAGCGCTTTTGCCAGCTGCCCGCAGTGTTTTCTTGGACTGGTCTCCCTGAGATCAGTGAATACTTTGCAATCTTGGTCTACTAGGCCTTGCTCCCACCTAGCCAGAATCCTACTCCACACTGATGAGGGGCAACACCCCGAAACAGCTGTATGTGGATGGATACCTGGCCTTGGTATTCCTTGTCATATCTGTGAACTTGTAAAAGAGTTGGATATTGACTTAAAGGGCCACTTCATATGGTGGATATGGTGTTCTCCGCAAGGAGCCACCCCTTGGCTGGGTTCTTCCCTGGAGGGATATATGGCTAGTTCTGTGTTTGAGACTCCTAACCGAGGCTCCACAGACTTTATTTGCATATTCATATTTCCCAGGGGGCAATGTGCCTAGGAATTCACTGTGTTTGAGCGCTTTTGCCAGCTGCCCGCAGTGTTTTCTTGGACTGGTCTCCCTGAGATCAGTGAATACTTTGCAATCTTGGTCTACTAGGCCTTGCTCCCACCTAGCCAGAATCCTACTCCACACTGATGAGGGGCAACACCCCGAAACAGCTGTATGTGGATGGATACCTGGCCTTGGTATTCCCTTGTCATATCTGTGAACTTGTAAAAGAGTTGGATATTGACTTAAAGGGCCACTTCATATGGTGGATATGGTGTTCTCCGCAAGGAGCCACCCCTTGGCTGGGTCCTTCCCTGGAGGGATATATGGCTAGTTCTGTGTTTGAGACTCCTAACCGAGGCTCCACAGACTTTATTTGCATATTCATATTTCCCAGGGGGCAATGTGCCTAGGAATTCACTGTGTTTGAGCGCTTTTGCCAGCTGCCCGCAGTGTTTTCTTGGACTGGTCTCCCTGAGATCAGTGAATACTTCACATTAAACAAAGGAACGCATGTGCGCAAGTGTTTGGCTGCGTTTGGTGCGCTACACTCCAAACGCAAGTGTGAAGGCACCCTAAGTTATGCACCAACCATTTACAGGAAAGGACATAATTTAAAAAAACTCACAGAAAACAGCCATAAGGACAGAAAATAAATGTACTGGCAGAATGCAGCAGACCCCAGTGACAAAGGCAGGAGCAGCGCAGGTACAAAATACCAATGCAACTACCATGGCACTATGGCACCAAGGCACCCTGTGCAACCCTCATCTGTGTGCATATATAATATCAGCAATCACTCCCTCTATGGCTGAAAGTGGTTGTCGCATCAGTATTTTGCACCTGTGTTGGCCCTGCCTTTTTCACTGGGGCCTGCTACATGCTGCCACTGCATTTAGTATCTGACCTTATGGCTGAATTCTGTAAGGGTGCAAACTCACAATGAGTAAACACAGCATTTTGGATGCAGCGTCTTTCTCCTGTGTCCAAAACCCTGTGTTTCACAGTACAAGCGCAGTAAATGGGATTTCTAGAAATCCCATCCTCACTATGCTTGTTTTGGCTGCAGTGTGTTCGTACCTGCGGGTTTTTGCACTGCCGCCTCGCTGCAGCATGCCTATTTCTGTTCTGAGTCACTCCGAGTCCCAAGCAGGTTTTCCCCATCCACTTTAATTAGATGTGCTAACTCTGGAGGTGATGCTGGTTGGTCTATGGCTAAGCTGTCACTTATTGCTCTGCCCATTCAATTTGGTTTTCCCAAAGACAGGAAGTCGACAGACAGGAAGTTGTCAGAAGGCGAGTATAGGAGCCGTAAGTGATTCCAGGGTCCTTGCGGGGTGTAAAATAATGTTAAAAATAAACAGCATGCGGTCCCCCAAACCAGCCCAGGTAGAACAGCAGTGGGGACTGGTATATTAGGCTAAGAATGGTCAGATAGCAATGACACTTCCCATCTGATCATACCAACATGCTGCTGCCTGCTTCAACTGGGCTGGTTATAAGAAATAGAGGTAAACTCATGCAAAAAAATGCATGTGGTTCCCCCCATTTCTTATAACCAGCCCAGGTGAAGCAGGCAGTGGCAGGCGGGTATGACCAGGGTGGGAAGAGCCATGGCTTTCTGGCCTTTTCCAGCCATGCTAAAATTTGCGCCACCATTTGGCACCAATTTTGGTGCTTTACCCAGCTTCTTCCACATTGCTCTGATGCAATGGCAATGTAGGTAATATTAGG
This sequence comes from Allobates femoralis, assembly GCA_033576535.1. Lineage (NCBI taxonomy): Eukaryota > Metazoa > Chordata > Amphibia > Anura > Aromobatidae > Allobates > Allobates femoralis. Next base: position 272,434,454 of record JARQOC010000005.1, on the reverse strand, counting down.
CTTGATGTCATCTTTGTGTTTTCAGGTGACATCAAGCCCTGGTTAGTAATGATTTGCACCTGTTCAAATGTTCAAAACTTTTATTTTATTTACAAACACAGACAATCCTTCTCTAACCAATTATTAATTCCCCCCACCAAATCCTGGTCTGCCATAATCTATGGAGATGCTCCAGTTCCATCCATCGTCTATGCAGCCTTGTATACCGATTGTAGCTGCATAGGTCACATTTATTTTGCTGGCAGTGCGAGGCTTGGGATAGCTCCTGAGCAGTGATGTCATTGACCTCCCCGTTTGGTCTCTGGAGCTATTTTGAACCTTGGCTCATAGCCGGGGAAAGGTCACAGGAGTTCAGCCTTTGTGCTCAACTCCAGTGACCCAAAGTGTGATGTTAGAACTGTCAGAGCGGGAGCAGGAAAGAACTCAGTTTCCTTTCCTGCTCTGTGCAACACCTAGTAATGTGGATGGTTAATGTGGAATTAACAAAGATGGAAATGAGGGCTTTTTTATTTTTGTCCAAATAAACTTTTCAGGCAGTGTGTTGTCCTTATTGTACCTTTATTTTGAGAATCATAATAGTTGGGTCTATTATTGGCCTGACATTAGGAACCACAGGCTTAGTAACAGGTGGCAAAATACATCTGCCATTAACCTCTTATTACCCAGTTTGCCACCAGCAAAAGGGCAACTGGAAGAGTCTGGGTACAGTGCCAGATAATGGCATTTCTATTGAATGCTCCTTTTTCTGAGGCGACTCCAGGCTACCCTACGCTGCGGATTCCAGCCCTAGCTGCCTAGTTGTAGCTGGCTGGCAAACAAAAATCTGGCGAAGCCCCACTTTTTTTCCAAACCTTATTGCCATAAAATATTGTTTTAAACAGGTTCCCTATATATTTGTTTGCCGGCCAGGTCAAATTCGGCAGCTTGGGGTATGGGGCAGCCTGTATCTGCCTGCTGTATCTTGCAGGTGCTAAAAAATACTGTGAAGCCCAACATTGTTTGTTTTGCATGTTGGACGCAGTGGCTCCAGACCTGGGAGAAATCACGTGTGTATGACCACAACCATCCTGTACTCATCATCTGCGGTGGGTGCAGGGTAGCTTCTCCCTGCCTGCAGCCGATGGGGGTCACTTCTGACTCTGCAGCATGAAATGAACATGCTGCAGAGGTGCAGAATGCCAGCAACTTGCAGTCCAGCTGAAAAATGCTGCGGTTGGGTTAAACACAGTGAAGATGGGATTTATACAAATCCTATCCACTATGTTTGTACTGTACCATGCAGCATTTTGGATGCAACCACAAGTCTCTGCATCCAAAATGCTGTGTTTACTCATTGTGAGTAGACACCCTAAAGGTGCTTACTCGCGGTCAGGGTTTACAGCATTTTGGATACTGCATCCAAGATGCTGCATTGTACAGTAGCAGCATAGTGGATGAGATTTCTAGAAATCCCATACTCAATAGGCTTCTCCCCACCTCAGCATGTTTTGTTATGCATTGCAGGTTTCTGTGCTCCAGCATGTTAAAGTCCTGCTGTGGAGTTGGTGTTGGACTAATGCATATTGATCTGTATGTATTGCAACAACTATTGTTTGTTTAATATGATGTGATTTTATGTCTGCATGCATATTGTTCAGATGTCAACAAAGTTAAGAAAAAAAAAAAGGTCCTCATTCAGAGACAGGATATTCCTCTTCCTGCTCCCAGCGTGTACATTCTAGTGTGGAACTGGAATCTGAAGGTCACAGCAGATTTTCTCTCTCCCTCTCCCAGAAACCAGATTGATCCTATTCTCATGTTGTAAGCTGGATGTTCCTAATTCTCAATAAATGAACATTCTCTGTTGCTCGCTGTGGACATCACGCTGATTAACCCGCTGCTAACAGGTTATGGGCCCAGGAGTCACAGAAGTCCCAAACCTCCAGAGCACAGAGATAGAAAGACAACAGCGAACTGAGAAGAAGTAAATATGGCCACCACCAGCAGCTCAGCAAAGTTTACAGTGCCAAGCTTGAATAACCAGAACTACCAATCCTGGAAATTCAAGGTGAAGATGCTGCTGATAAGAGAAGGTACGTGGAAATACACTCAGGAGCCCAAGCCTGACCCAGTACCACAGGACTGGCTAGAGATGGATCAGAAAGCACAGAGCACTATATCACTCAGCATAGAGGATGATCAGATCGTGCATGTGTGTAAATGTGAATCTGCAAAGGAAATGTGGGAGCAGCTGCAGAAAGTACATTAGAGGATAAATCTAAGTAACAAACTCTATCTAATGAGAACGTATACCAGTCTAAGCTACACAGTGACCAGGACATGCAGGACTACATTAGAAGTACTCTAGAGACCGTAGAGTGCCTGCGGGGCATTGGGGAAGATATGAAGGATTTCCATGTAGCAGCACTACAACTTAGTGGTCTCCCAGAAAGCTATGGCACGCTTGTAACTGCACTAGATGCACGTCCAGATGATGAGCTTACATTGCAGCACGTCAGAGGAAAGCTTGTAGATGAATTTAAGAGAAAGGCAGAAAGTGTGAGCAGCAAAATATGCAACAAGGAAACTGCTTTGCAAATATGGGATGCGCCCACCAGCAGAAAACACCCTAAAGAAACACGTGAATGTTTTGCATGCAAGAAGCCAGGTCATTTAAAAGCTGAATGCAGAGTCTGGAAAGCTAAAATTAATCAGCTGAAGCAGCAAAACAGTAACAAAGAGTTAAGAGTGCTATATTTGAAAATAATGATCCTGTAAATACTGAGGCTGCATTCACATTAGTCAATGCATTTAAATCAAAGCATGCATGGTGTATAGATTATGGTGCAACCAGTCACATGACCAATGACAGAGACTTCTTTACTAAGCTTAACCAAAGCAAGACAGAGAAAGTAATAATGGCGAATGGTCAGTGTATGAACTCAGAAGGCATAGGAGATGGTTATATTGATTGTAACATCTCTGCAACACAAAACAAAAGGATTCATGTAAAGGATAAGCTATATGTGCCTAGTCTTGAAAGTAATCTATTATCCGTGAAAAAGCTTACAAAACAAGGGAATGAAGTTACGTTTAAGCACGATAGCTGCATCATCTCAAAGGAGGGTCACACACTAGCAAAACGAAAAATTAAAGATGAACTCTATCAGTTGAAATGCAAAGAGTGTGTATACACAGCTAAGCAAGAAATGCACAAGAACTGTATTCATGTATGGCACATACGGCTTGCACATAGAGACCCAGAAGCAATAAGAAAGTAATTTTGAAGAAAACTTAGCTGATGATATTACAATTGATCCATGTAACCAGACAATGAGGTGTACCAGCTGTATCAAAGGAAAAATGTCCAGAAAGACCTTTCCTAAGAAAAGTACTACAAGAACAGAACAGCCACTAGAGTTAATACACACAGACATCTGTGGCCCAATGCGTATTCAGGAAAGAAGAGATATTTTCTTACATTCATTGATGACAATTCAAGATACACAGTTGTCTATCTACTTCACAGCAAAAATGAAGTTCCAGAGAAACTTGAAATATATCTAGCTGAAGAATATAACAAGTTTGGGAGAATGCCAAAAATTCTACGTGCAGAAAATGGGACTGAATATACAAGTAATGAGACACAGAGCATTTTAAAGAGAAATGGAATCATATTTCTGACTACTGTACCATACACCCCTGAGCAAAATGGTGTAGCAGAAAGAAGGAACCGAACACTCTGTGAAAGCGGAAGGAGTATGTTATTTGATGCAAATCTGCCTACAGTATATTGGGGCGAAGCTATTATGACGGCTTGCTATCTTCAGAACAGACTACCAGGTAAAGTGACAGAGAAAACTCCATTTGAGCAATGGAATAGTGCAAAGCCAAAACTACAGCACATAAGGATTTTTGGAAGCAAAGCATTTGCACACATTCCCAAAGAAAAACAAACTAAGGCTAGGGTCACACATGAGCCTTGGATCCGCTAAAAGCATCGTTTTTCAACTTAGAATTTGTTGAAAAATGGATCAGTTAACAGATCCATAGGCCCAATGCAAAAAACGCATGTCAAAAGTGCACTAAAAAAAGCTATGCATTTTTGTAACGGCCGTTAAAAAGCTGCAAGCAGCATTTTTGGTTGCAGAAAAAAAACGCATAGCATTTTTTAACATGGGGCCTTATGGGAATTTGCATCCGTTAACATATGGTGCATATAGGTACCATGCGTTAACGCATAGCGTTTTTTAGAAGCAAGCATGGCAATTTCCAAAAACAGACTCAGGTTAGGGAAAGGCTGAAAAATGGACTGCCATGTGTGACCCCAACCTAAGTGGGAATCTCACACTAAGGAAGGCATTCTGGTAGGTTACAGTGAAACCCAGAAAGGTTATAGAATTCTACATCCAGAGACAAACAAGGTCACAATAAGCAAAGATGTAGTGATTGATGAAAATTTTGTGTCACCCAAGTTTTGTGATATTATGCCAGTAGTCCAGATGAAGCAACAACAACAATCTCAGTCACAATAAAAGACAACGAAAGAGAGAATGTAGAAGTCTGGCTAGATTCTTCAACCACTGAAGGAACAACAAAAAGCCAAAGTGAACCTGAAATCAGACGATCGTCAAGATCAAACAAAGGAACACCAGCTAAACGTCTATCCTACATTGTCAAGACACTACCTGAGTCAGAGCCACAGTCATGGGATGAAATTCAAAAACTACCTGCTCATGAAAGAACAAACTGGATCAGTGCCGCTAATGAAGAAATGAACTCGCTTCATCAACTTCAAACTTGGAAACTCACTGAGTTGCCACAGGGTAAAAAGGCAATCAAGTGCAAGTGGGTATTTAAAACCAAATATGACTCTGAAGGTAAAGTCCACAGATTTAAAGCGAGGTTGGTCGCAAAAGGATATTCTCAAAAATATGGCGAGGACTATGATGCTACTTTTTCCCCAGTCGCCAAGCAGACAACATTTAGAGCCTTGATGGTCGTAGCTGCTGTACAAAAGATGTTTGTCAGACATTTGGATATCAAAACTGCATTTTTAAATGGTGACATTGAGGAGGACTTATACATGACTCAACCTGAAGTTTATATAAAGGAAGGTGAACAGAACCTTGTTTGCAAACTACAAAAATCTCTTTATGGTCTTAAGCAATCGGCAAGAGTATGGAACACCAAAATGAACAAAGTCTTGTTGGAAGAAGGATTTAAAAGAGGTCAAGCGGATCCATGCCTATATACGAGATATACAGATGGAAAGTGGATGTATATTCTCTTATATGTGGATGATGTAATTGTAGTTCATCAAGAAGAAGCCGAAATTGGAAAAATTACTGAAATTTTGAACCAGCATTTTGAAACAAAAGACCTTGGAAATGTAACATATTATCTAGGAATCCATATCCAGAGAGAGGAAGATGGAAGTTTTCTTCTAAATCAAAGTGCAAAAATTAAGTCAATTTTCAATCAGTTTGGAATGACAGAAGCCAAAGGTGTATCAACGCCAATGGAATCATCCTACCTGAAACTGGAAGAATATGACCTGTTGCCTAACAATGAGAAATATCGACAGGCAGTGGGGGCACTTCTATACATATCGACTATGACTCGACCAAATATTACAACAGCAGTTGGAATATTGTGCAGATTATGTGGAGAAACCGCGCCAAAAGGACTGGAATGCCATTAAAAGAGTTCTCCGATATTTAAAAGAGACACAAGGGGTAAATTTAAAATTATCTGCAGCAGGAAATCTAAAACTCACCGCCTATGCTGACGCAGATTGGGCTGGTGATTTGCATGATCGTAAATCCTCAAGCGGATACGTATTTAAACTTGGAGAAAGTTCAATCCCCTGGTCTACTAGAAAACAAGTATCTGTTGCTTTGTCATCCACAGAAGCTGAGTATGTGTCCGCAGCCTATGCAAGTCAGGAGATCATTTCGCTAAGACAACTGATGGATGATCTTCGTAAACCGTTATCTCAGCCAACAGTGATATATGAGGACAACCAAGGATGCATTAAACTTGCATGCAGTGAAAAGATCAGTGCTAGAACTAAGCACATCGACGTCAGATATCATCATCTACGTGATTTGATAGATTGTGGCATAATTCAGTTTGTTTATTGTGAGACTGATAAGATGTTAGCTGACATTTTGACCAAGCCATTGCCACGACCTAGGTTCCAAGGATTGAGAACCATTATGGGACTAGCAGAATAAATAGTTGTTGAGTGGGGGTGTTGGTCTAATGCATATTGATCTGTATGTTTTGCAACAACTATTGATTGTTTAATATGATGTGATTTTATGTCTGCATGCATATTGTTCAGATGTCAACAAAGTTAAAAAAAAAAAAAAGGTCCTCATTCAGAGACAGGATATTCCTCTTCCTGCTCCCAGCGTGTACATTCTAGTGTGGAACTGGAATCTGAAGGTCGCAGCAGATTTTCTCTCTCCCTCTCCCAGAAACCAGATTGATCCTATTCTCATGTTGTAAGCTGGATGTTCCTAATTCTCAATAAATGAGGGTGAGTGCAGGGAGAAGCTGCCCTGCACTGAATGCAGATCGTGAGTACAGGGCAGCTGTGGTCATCCTCCACTCACCCACAGGTTCCCTCAGGTCATGGTGCACTCCAACCAACAAGCACTGCTTCCAGATCGTGAGCACAAAACCGCAGTGCTAAGGCTGTGTCCTCACAATCAGTCTACGCAGAATTTTGAAAGCAGCATCTTGCTGCTGCGTCTAAAATGCTGCGTAGTACAGTAGCAGCACAGTGGATGACATTTGTAGAAATCACATCTTCACCATGCTGCTCCCAGGTGTCCGCTTCTCCGCATCTCCACAGCATGCTCATTTCTTGCTGAAGAATTAGCAGTGGCTCCCACCAGGTGCACGCAGGGAGATGCCGCCCTGCACCCACCGCAGATGGTGAGTACAGGGTGACTGCGGTCTCCCTGCGGTCACCGGTGGGTTCCTGCAGGTCCGTGAGCAGACAGCCTAATACATTGCGCCTAAGACGTTGCAATTCATGAGCGTTTGCACGCACTTACTTATTTCTTTTTTGGGATGTAGCCATTATTTGACTATTCCAAAAATTGTCAAATTTTTGGGAGAAAGTCTGTTAAAACCAAACATGAATTGTCCCTTTATTGATTTATTTTATTTCCCCTTTTCTATTTGCAGTCACATATCACAGAGTTTTCAGCATGGCGTGCTGTGGCAGAATGGGCATCAATGTGAAAAGGCTAATTATGCTGGTAAATTTTGTGTGTTTGACTAATGTGCAAAAGGGAAATTGAGCTTCTTTCTTGTTCTTTGTCTGTTTCAAAATAATGGTATATTCCACCGATCTGGATACACTCCCTTTGAGGCCCAAAGGGTATGTGCTCACGGTTCAGAGGCTCTGCATCCAACATGAGACTTGCAGGAAACTATGTAGTCACCCTGTACTCACCATCTGTGGTTTGTGCAGGGTATCTTCCCCCTGCATACAGCCGATAAGGACCACTTCTAAATCTGCAGCATGATATGAATATGCTACGTAGATGTGGAAGTCCGGTTACCTCCACCGCAGCAGTTGGGTGAATCAGAGTGAGTATGGGACTTCTACAAATCCCATCCACTGTGCTTATGCTGTACCACATAGCAATTTGGATGCAGCAGAGGCAAGACATGGCATCCAAAATACTGCAAGTATGGAGTGTGAGTATGCACCCTAAGTCCTGCCTTCAGATTTGCAGATGCCTCCGCAGCGTTTTGCGGAGGCATCTGCAAGCATCTGCATGCAGACTGCAGCCCCTATGTTTATAATGGAGCGCACGGCGGTCTGCAGATGCTTGCAGACCGCTGTGCGCACCCATTCACTCCTATATGTGATCTGTATGCAGGCGGATGCCTGCGCACAAATCACACACTCTCGCCCGCACCAGGGACGCAACATGTCGCATCCCTGGTGCGAACGAGAGTGTGTGATCTGTACGCAGGCATCCGCCTGCGCACAGATCACATATAGGAGTGGAGTAGATGCATGTCTGTATGCTCCACACAGAAACATGTCAATTTTGGCCCCCAATACGGACCCATTAAGGTCAATGGGTCTATGTAAAAAATGTCCCGCACACGGATGTCATCCATGGGACACCAGCCAAGATTTTTAAGTGTAAAAATAAAAAATTTCATACTGGCCTGTCTCCAGCAATATCCAGTCCCTTCATGCTCATTGGACTCATGACATTTTCACTGAACTGAGAGCTTCTGCAGCCCCAGAAGACAAAGGGACAGCAGAGACAGGTACCGTAATTATACCATGACATTCTGTCTGTGTACGATCCAGATGTCACCCTGAAAACACACATAAAGCAGACGCATGACCCACCATGTATGTCACATGGACACAAAACCTCCAAAAAATGGCATCTCACATCCGTGAGTGTTATGCACGGATGTGTGGAACAGGTCTAATGATGATTGATCCACGTGTCAGGTCAAATTCAAAGGAGGGAGGTGACGAATGAGAGAGGCAACTAATCACATATACTGTATATGCATTGTCATGAAGCTGTTTCAACCATATTTATTTTTGTTATCCTAAACCTTGACACAACTCTTTCCTGTTTTTTATTTTTTCTACAAAAAAACAAAATGTTCCATTCTTTGTTTGTGTTGAAATTCAGTAAGTCTAAATTCGATAGAATCAAATTTTAAGTATGATGACAGAAGATGTTAAGCCAAAATGACTTGCCAAAAAGATTTGGCCCAGTTAAAAGCTGATTTTAAAAATTTTTTATGCTTGCAGGTTCATGCTCAACCACTTCTCTGGGATCCGACACATGGCAGCTACTACGATCGCAGCAAATGATGCATGGCAGGAGGTGCTCAATGTTCTCTATCCAGACTGGGATTCAGTCACATCCCAAGAACAGAATGACATCTGTATGTATTTACATTTTATACCTGTACCATCAATAAAAATATTCTTCTTCTATCCTTTTCTTTTATAGGGAACCTGACCCCTAAAATCACCCCCGCAGCCTATTAATACCTGTCCCTGCACCATCAGTATGCTATTCTACCTATCCCTTTGTGTAAAAATTGTGTATTTACAAAGTTTATAAAAGTGCTATTACCTCCTGAACTGCGGCTTCTGAGCTCTTGAGAAATCACCCAGGGCGTTCCCTGTGGCTTCTCTCCTTTACTGCAATTATTCACGCCCTAATGGGCGTGATAAGCCTTAGTGATCTTCCTCACCCTAATCGCTAATCGCGTCATATCCGGCTATCATGGCGTCGGACCTCGCGATGCGCATTGCGCATGCACGAGGTATACTTTACGGCAGCTCATGTTATGAGCTGCGGTAAAGTACACCTCGCGCATGCACATCGCGAGGTCCTCGATACACCCAATGTGTGTATCGACATCATGATAGCAGGATATGACGCGATTAGCATCATACCGGCTAATCCAATATTTTTGTCCATATTGTCTTTGATAGACACTGCTCCAGAAATATTGGATATTTTTGATTAAAAAAAAAAAACTTTATTAACACACAAAATAGGTGGAAGACATACGTCCATCTTCTAAGCCAAATGTTGTGTTTTAAAAAACGAATGTTTTAGGATCAAAAAAGAGGGGTCCGTGGTAGTGCCAGGGTGCAGGAGGCATGTTTGCAGGACCAGAGCTACGGGTATTGGCATAGGGATGTGCGGTGTGGGCCACCATTTCGACATGTGCTTGCCTGAATTGTCAAGCTGGAACTCGGCCTATAGCATCTAGACTTCCAGAAAATGGCCACATATTTTTAACTGCACAGCGCCGCCTCTGCAGACATTTTAGGGAAATGGTGGTGCCCCCACAGCTCCGGGACCTGAGCTTTTAACCCACCATCTGTGGACTCTGCAAACATGTCTCTGGCATATGCTCCTCCACCGCAACACCCCCTCGGGAAGGCATGTTGGGTTCAGGATGGGAATAGCTATGTACCAGAATAGGGGGGGAGTATATACCAGGATGTGGGACATTTAAACAAGGATGGGGGGTATTTACAAGGATGAGGAACTTATATCCTGGCTGTCAGATGGTCACTGACATTATAAGAAGGACCACATTTAACTGGCCCAAATCTTTTTTTGCTCATTTACTACACCAAAATTGGGGTGCATTTTTTAATCTGTTGTGCCTTAGAATGCAATGGTAGATGTCACCAAATGTTCAATCTCTCTCCATAATTGAGAAATATATGTCAGAAAAGCGATTCCTGTCTCCAGGTGTATTTGGATTTTTGACACTTACTCCTTTTTGGGCAAATCCATGACATATTTGTTTTTAAGCTTCCAATGTCTGTAAAAATGTCCAATATAGTTAATGGATGGTTTGCGCTAACATTTTAAAATTGTGTTATTTCAGAACAGAGGGAAAGTTTTGCCAATCGACATGGCAAATCTGCCAAGTGAAGACTAGGGTGCTACAGAGGAGGAAAATGTGGCAGGTGTCTCAAACCAGCCCCAACAGGAACCACCCCGATCCAGTGCTTCATCAACAAAAGTGCTGTTGTGTCTCAGGCTGAACCACTTAGCCTGCTCGCTTGGTCCCAGCTAGACAACGGGCAAATTAAACAGTGTTGCCAGATGATAGTGTCAAGGTGGTGACTGAGCAGGTTACGAGTGTGATACAGCAGATGAATAAAGAAGGCGAATGATGCATTATTGGTGCCTCCATCGCCACACGTTTCCAGGCTCTGCCACGTAAGCAACAATGGTCCTGTTTACCAGCTGCATTTCCAGTGATCGACCTTTTTAAAGCCCCCCTATAACAAAATTAATTGGAATGATGTTTTGGCCACCATAAATCATCTAACACATCGCCCAGCCTGCACATTGCGCCCCAAGAACCCATATTATCAGTCTAATACATTTGGTCAGCCATCATGTACATTTCTTCTGCTCCTTCTCACAATTCATCTCTTTTTTATCCTACGTCTTCGGATCCTCCTCCTAATTTCTTGTCTATGCTGAACTCTTTCTTTGTTTCCCTGACTTCCCAACACAATTTGCCAGGGAACATGTAAAGTCCCTGATTCAGGTGGGTCCACTTTCCAAAATAATGTACATGGTCCGACACCAGAACATTACTCCCCCTGCTGATATCATGAGTTATATTAATATCTTTTTGTTGAAGACAAGCACCACTTTTGTTTCTGTTATTTTCCCAAGTCTTGGGTGTTCCTTTTTGGTTGTTGTGTAATGTGATGTCACAAGGAGCAGGAGAAGAGGAGGGCAGACCCAGAAGAAGAGGAGGCAGTGGCAGGCACATAGAGGGGGCAGAACACATCATGAGGAGGCAGGGAGGAAAGTGCCAGCAGCAAGGAACTCTTAATCAGTTCCGACCTATGGGACCTCTTAACTGTAAAGTTTGCAAAGTGTTTTTTTTAGGATTCAGAAAGGCTAGAGCCTTAGTACACAGCTTCCTTGAATGCAGCATACATGCTGCATTCAGTGGTGCTGTCAATTTTAAGAGCACCAGGGGGTGACAGGTCCTTTTTAAAGTCACACGTAGTCTCACCAACATACAATAAGGAACAAGGGCACTGTAGTATATACACAACAAAATCCGAGTCACATGTAAGATAACATTTTATCCTGACCTCCTCATTAGTAACAGGATGTTGAAAAGTTGAGCTCTTAATCATCAAACAACAGTTTATGCATGACAGGCAAGGGAAGCATCCTTTCCTGTCAGTTCCTGACAATGACATCTGACAGGACTTCTGAAAGGATCCTTTGTCAGATCTCACCAGGCTAAAACTGATTGTACAGTTACGCCTATATGAAAATATAGGTGGTTTTGCAAATTCTTCCACCTGGGGCAGACACTTATGTAACATCCCACAATGTTTCCGAATTATATCTGCAATGGGTTTACTCTCTTCATAGTAGGTTGTCACAATATGGATATGGATGTAACATCTTTGTTTCTGTCTTCTTGTGCAGAATAACCTGTCTACTATGACTGTCTACTTTGCTTTTTGGTGACTCAACAATCTTTTTGGCTATCTTCTGTTAGAGAATTTCATTACCATATCTTCCATAGAAGTGATCTGTGTCTTTTCCTCACTTTCAATCCTTTTCCCCTTCAAAAGTTGACTATAGAGAATTCAGCATTTTTGTAGGATGTTGGCTACTAAAAAATAGAAGATAATTCTTATCTGTAGCCTTAGTATATAGTTGTGTTACCAGCTTATTACCTTTTATTACTACATAAACATCCAAAAGTTGTATATTTTTGTTTGAATGCACAGGGGTAAATTTAATTGTATCATCCACAGTATTCAGGAATTTGTGAAAATCCAACAACATGTCCTCACTGCCCGTCCATATGAGGAAGATGTCGTCTATATATCCGCCACCACGCGGCAACATAGCTGTAGTGGTGGGATGCATAGATAAAATCCTCCTCAAGAACACTCATCACAATATTTGCGTATGCGGGTGCCATGTTCGTGCCCATAGTGGACCCGCATAATTGAATTAGATTTTTCCAGATGTACTCCAATATTGGACAAAATGGAATCACAACCTAAGACTATGGGTCTACCCGGGGATCTATGAGAGACTTATGAACCTTTGGCAAAATGTATATGACCGGTGTGGTTGGATGTTTAATAGTAAGAAGATCCCAAAGATCTTGATCTAATATTTTTTTATTTAGAGCTGCATACTCGTAATTTTAATATCTTTGGCAATATCAAATTTTGGATTGTATGATAATCTCTCATAGACCCCCAGTTCGACCAATTGACTCTTTATTTCATGTATGTACTTTTGTTTGTCCATTATGACCACAGCGCCGCCTTTATTGGAGCTCTTTATTATAATAGTGTCATAATTTTCCAAGTCATGTAGAGCCTTCATCTCTCCCTTTGTCATGTTAGGGGACTTAAACTCTTTCCCCACATTATTCCTTAATACACCAATATCTTTGTTGACAGCAGTAATAAACGCTTCTATCACCGATGGAGTATTAGGAGGGACAAAATTACTCTCTTTTCTCAAACCCACTTGTTTTAAGCTTTGCTAAATATTTGGGACACTTACCATTGCTGGCTTACTGCAAAAATTCTCTTTTAGCTTTACAAGTTTAAAAAAAACAAGTAAATCTAGATTAAGTTGGAACCAATTCACATGTGAAGAGATCCCAAATGACAACCCCTTGTTAAGTACAGATTCCTTATCTTTAGTCAAAACTTTGTTAGAAATATTTACAATTAAACCTGCTCCTTGTTATGATCTGTTTTCCGCAGCAGATTTGTTTTTCCCTTTTTTCTCTTTTTTACTGTTGCCAGTGTTTCCTTCCTTCCTTTTTTTTCCAGACTTCGGTTTGTCCTTTGGAGGATTTTCTGGATCTAAAAAAATTATTAAAAGTCGCATCACTTTTATCATTACAATGATACAGATATCTCTCTTTCGGCCAATAACCTTTCTTTTTCCAATTTCCAGAGTTATCCATTTGACAGTTATAGATGTTCCCATTTTTATAGTCCTCCATATCACGATTCCATTTACGTCGTTTTACTTCTTCCAATTCGAGGTGAAACTTGCACATCGGACAGCCTCGGACAGGATCACACCATGGTGTGAAGCCGACCTAACTGTATTATTTGTATAATTGATATTACAGTTGTTCTATGTTCTTGCATTCCTGCAGCGCCGAGTGCCCCCTAGCCTTTCTCAGCGTTCCAGATGAATTGTTGGTGAATGGTGATCTGAATAAATTTATTTGTTTTCATTTTCATTATGTCTGCTACAAATATGTCACACTTAAATAATGACTGCATCTCAGCGCAACTCAGTTGTTATTCCTTGTGACCTGGGGATGTGAATATGTGATAGTGACATTAGTTCAGCAGAGCATCACATTGGGAGGTGTATTAGGAGCTAGGCATTCGGCAACATTCAACTCTGGTACTGATTTTCTGATCTGAATCCTGTTAGCATGTTCCTGCCATCTTACCTGTACAGGTCCAGTGCCACGTGTGTACACTGTCTGCTACTACCATTTAACTTGGTACAGTGATGGCATTATGCAGTACTTCGGCAATGTATCCTCTGCAAAGCATGGCTTACTTGGACTCGGTGGATGTCATCTTCCTAACCACCTTAGAATAGAAGGTTGGACAGACTCGGCAGAACTAACCCCAGAGCTGCATCATGCAGAGGAGATAAAGGCATGTGAACTAGAGCTCCATCGCACTACCAATTTTGGGCCTCATTTGCAATGATGTGCGGATCCAATCCTGAGTTCCAATGACAGACACGGACCTGAGGAGTGAGTCACAGCAGTCAGCTGACACTTTCCTTAAGGCATCTGTGACTAGAAGCACCACATCTTAGACTGCAAATGATCTTGCAGTATGTCTGGCTAGATTCCATCTCCAGCTGATGTTGCGGCTACTCAACTCCATTCCCCGAAATCACCGCAACCATTATGACGACTATCTAGAAGGCAATGTTTCCAAGACAAGTGGATCACCCTCAGCACCTCCAGAGGCATTAAACTGGGACAACATCATGTCAGGACCTCCCCCTTGAAACAACTATTTAACAAGGCATCAACCACCCAGTCCTCTTGTGTCCTTTGTTCAGTCCACCTGGGACTGGTTGCATGTCCCTAAGACTGATTACTTCCTCAACCAATGCACCAAGGCAAGGTGGTGGCATTCCAGCAGGATAAGGGGTATGGGTTCATAGTGGAACATGGCACTAAGCATCAGTCCTAAGCAACTGCTCCACCCTGCTGTTTGACAATCTTCCGAAAGACTACATACCATCTTTGTCGGAGAGAACGTCACTTTCTTAAAGGTGTGAGGTAGCAAGAAGTAGTTGTGATTTGTGTATGTTGGGTTGTCACCGCCTACCAATTTAATATGTGACAGGAGGAGGCTGACCTGTTTAGAAGTTGATGTTGGGTGCAGACCAGGTGTCTCTTGGTTGGCCAGCCAGATGCAACTGAACCCAGAGGGTCTGACAGTGTTCCAAAGATTGTCCTGTATGTCCTATAGTGTATGGTTCTCCCTTAGTACCTCCATAAACCTTTCCAGTAGTAGCCATGATAGTGTGTGCTGGTGGTGGCCGAGAATGCCGCTAGAGGAGTAGCTCGTGTGACACTCCAATACCATCTTGCAGTAGAGTAGCAGGAAAAACTGTGATAACCATCCAAGGCATGGCTGAAAATGGCAAGAGACAATGCCAGTGGATCTTGCTATAGGCATGTTGGTGGGTCGTTGAGATAGTGACCCCTCCTTAGTTGGCATTTTAGCTAAACAAGTACTTGTTGGATTTGTTAATTTTCAGTTCTTCCTTGACAAAAAACTGTGTTTTTGCTAAAGTTATATTTCCCCTTCCGAAATTTTGCGCCATTTACATTTTCCCCTACTGAAAAGACCTTAATGGACTTTGCCCTTAATGGCTTTTCCATCACTTTATCAGTATGTGTGCTCCTACTGATCCCTGTGAGCATTTCTTTATATTTATACACTATGTATATTGTAATGTTTGTGTTTGAGACTTGGAGGCTGTTATAATAAAGTTTTTTGAGTTTGCATCTTATGTGATGGACTGTTTCTGAAAACCGGTGCTTTGATACTTGCCCCACAGAGACTTGTGAAGAAGCCAAAGGCCTCTGGCCTGAATGTCTTAGGTATGGAAATGCAAGACACTACGTTCATTCCAGTAGAACAGAGTTTCTTTAGCATTGCACAAGATGTTGGAATCATCACTAGTGATGAGCGAGTGCCGAAATATTCATAATTGCTATACTCATAACGAGTACTTTGTAATACTTGTATATTCGAATAGCAAGTACAATGTAAGTCAATGGGAAAGGCGTGTAATTTTCTGCTGCACCCGATGATGAGGATAGGGGGGCTGTAAAAAGTGAGAGATAGCTGAGAAAGTACTCAAAATACATGGGAACAATACACATACAGTGGAACAACAGACATAATGTACACTATGTGTGCCTGCTGTTCTGCCATGTATCTCTATGCTCTCAGTGACAGAACCTAGTGAAGATAGATAGAAAGAAGAACAGGCAGATTGAGCTTACCAGGCTCCTGCTGCTGCTGTTTCCGACCAGCTCAGTCTCATGCACTCCTGATGAATCACTTCTGGCGTTGCCCACTAAGATACTTGCATATTCACTTCACTAACCGGCAAACAGACAATCACAGACGCTCACACTCTGTGAGCACCTCTGTGATTGGCTGTTGCATTCAGAATGCATTTCCAAAATGTGGATGGTGATTGTGCTTGTTTGCCATAAACATTAGTGTGGGGAAACCAACCTGCCATCATTGAGTGTTAAATAAATAAATAATTAAAAAAGAAATGGGGCTTTGCAGTATTTTTAAGTCTAGCTCAGTGAATGTGGACAGCTGTGAGCTGCCCTAAGAGGATATTTGCTGCGACACTAAACATGATGTGTGTGAACTAGCTACATGGCTATGAAACAGGGCTATGTACAACTAAGATAATGCATATATGACAAAGAAACACAGTAAATACTGCTCTGGATTATAGAGAAAATAGAGAGACTTAGCTTCAACAATGGCCATTGCGGAAGAGCCCGGTATCTACGACAAGGTGCTCTCATCTTACCGGGTTTAAACGCTATGTCACTACATGCGGTATACAATTGCTAGTATGGATTGTTATGCCTGTGAACTGCAATTAAAACCTTGTGGTTGGGTATGCCTCTAGACCTGTGCTACAGCAAGAACTAGCTACATGGCTATGAAACATGGCTTTATACAACTAAGATAATGCATATATGACAGAGCAGTATTTATTGTGTTTCTTTGTCATATATGCTTATTATTATTAGCCATATAGCTAGTTACCCTCATCATGTTTAGTGTCACAGCAAATTTTCTTTTAGTGTATGTATTTTTTGTTTGCACCTTTACATGCAGGTGATGTTGGTCATTATCCCTTCATTTTGCTGTAGCCCGGGTCCAGAGTCATACCAAACCAGCAGGTTTTAATTGCAGTTCACAGGCATAACAATTAGTGATGTGCGAGTACGCTTGTAACTACTCGGTACTCGCACGAGTATCACTGTACTCGGGCTACTCGGCGAGTACCGAGTAATCTCGCGATACTCGTGCTGTGCTCGTGGTCCTCATCCCTGCATGTTGGCGCTCTTTAGAGAGCCAGCCCACATGCAGGGATTGGCTGGCAGACCACTGCAATGCCACAGCCCTGTTAGTTGTGGAATTGCAGTGATTGGCCGGCCGCACAGCGTGACTGAGTCTGTATAAGACCCGGCCTCGCTGTGCTCTGCACACAGCGATCCAGACAGTCAGTGCAGGGAGAGTGTCTGCTGAATCAGGGAGAGTTTTGCAGGGCTGCAAACTGGTGACCACAACAGTCCTTCTCAGGACTAATCTAGGTGGATATAGGCAGGGAGACAGGGTAGCCAGGTCAGAGTACAGGCTTTCTAGTGACCAAAACAGTCCTTCTCAGAACTATTGTAGCTGTAGGCAGGCAGGCAGGGTATATAGCAATTCCCAGTGACAGTATACCAGCCTTCATCATATCTGGGGCTGGTGTACACAGTCTAAAATAGTCCTGATAGTGTCAGACTTCTCACTAATTCTTGCTCCTAAAAAGCTGTTAGGTTCTTAGTGCATGCATTTAAAAACCGCAAGTGTGTGCCCTCGGTGGCAGCGTACGGGTGCACTTTTGTGTGTTTTGCACAAACTAGGATATAACGCACAAGTACAGTGAATAATACACGTCAGCAGCACGTGATAGTGTCAGACTTCTCACTAATTCTCGCTCCTAAAAAGCTGTTAGGTTCTTAGTGCGTGCATTTAAAAATCGCAAGTGTATGCCCGTCGGTGGCAGCGCAGGGGTGCACTTTTGTGTGTTTTGCACAAACTAGGATATAACGCACTAGTACAGTGAATAATACACGTCAGCAGCACGTGATAGTGTCAGACTTCTCACTAATTCTCGCTCCTAAAAAGCTGTTAGGTTCTTAGTGCGTGCATTTAAAAATCGCAAGTGTATGCCCGTCGGTGGCAGCGCACGGGTGCACTTTTGTGTGTTTTGCACAAACTAGGATATAACGCACGGGTACAGTGAATAATACACGTCAGCAGCACGTGATAGTGTCAGACTTCTCACTAATTCTCGCTCCTAGGCTGTTAGGTTCTTAGTGCGTGCATTTAAAAACTGCAAGTGTGTGCCCGTCGGTGGCAGCGTACGGGTGCACTTTTGTGTGTTTTGCACAAACTGGGATATAACGCACGAGTACAGTGAATAATACACATCAGCAGCACGTGATAATGTCAGACTTCTCACTAATTCTCGCTCCTAAAAAGTTGTTAGGTTCTTAGTGCGTAAATTTACAAACCGCAAGTGTGTGCCCGTTGGTGGCAGCGTACGGGTGCACTTTTGTGTGTTTTGCACAAACTAGGATGTAACGCACGGGTTCAGTGAATAATACACGTCAGCAGCACGTGATAGTGTCAGACTTCTCACTAATTCTCGCTCCTAGACTGTTAGGTTCTTAGTGCGTGCATTTAAAAACCGCAAGTGTGTGCCCGTCGGTGGCAGCGTACGGGTGCACTTTGGATGTTTTGCGCAAACTAGGATATAACGCACAAGTAGAGTGAATACACGTCTCCGTCTGTGTCTGACTTAACCTCTAATTGTCGCTCTTAAAAAGCTGGCAGCAATAGCTATAATCTGATTGTCCAGGTAAAACCCGTCTGTTGGGACACCTTCATTTAGCTGTGTACCGTCAGCACAGCATTGAAAATGCGCAAGGGCGTTGGCAAGGGACAAGGAAGTGGATGTGATGGTGGTGCAGGCAGAGGCTGAGGTCGTGTGCAAGCTCTAATTTCGCCACAACAAAGGGCCACATCTACTCGCTCCCACGTCCTGTCCCAAATTCTTGGGGACCGCAGCAGTACACCGCTCTTCAACCCAGACCAGTGTCAACAGGTTGTTAATTGGATAGCGGATAATGCTTCCAGTCAGATTGGCACCACCACAAACACCCTGTCTTCCACACGGTCAAGTGTCAGTAGCCGTGATACTGCACCGCACATTCCACAACCTGATCCTCCTTACTACCACCAGGACGAGTACACGTCCACGGACATTACTGATCCCACACTTGGACACTCTGAAGAGCTGTTCACGTATCCATTCGCACATTCTTGCCTCTCGCCAGCTCCTGTTGAAGTGGGTTATGAGAGCGTATGCACTGATGCCCAAATATTTGAGCAGCCACGGTCTCACGAAGGCAGCTGTGGGAACGTCTCTCAACAAGGGGTGGACGATGATGAGACACGATTGCCAGGAAGTCAGGAGGAGGAGCAGGGTGCGGAAGAGGAAGACGACGTGGTGGATGATCCAGTAACTGACCCAACCTGGCAGGAGGAGATGCAGAGCAAGGACAGCAGTGCACAGGGGGAGGGAGGCTTAGCATCACAACAGGCAGTAAGAAGCAGGGTGGTGGCCCCAGGCAGAAGTCAGGCAACCGTTCCCCGGAACAACAACACAGGGTGCCTCTACAAATGTTAGGTCTTCCCGAGTCTGGCAGTTTTTTAAGTTGGCTCCAGATAATTCTAAAAAGGCCATTTGCAACACCTGCCATACCAGCATCAGCAGGGGTACCAAAACTAGCAGCCTGACCATCACCAGCATGATCAGGCACATGTCAGCCAAGCACCCGACTTTGTGGGATGTACAACAGAGTCGAGGAGCAGTGCTTGCTGATGACACTGCTACGTCTTCGGGTGCTGTGCGTGCGAGCCAATCCCCTGTCGATGCTGCATGCGAACAAGCCTCCTGCCCTGCACCTGAAGTTGCCCACGCACAAATAACACCATCATCAAGCACATCCTTGTCCCAGCGCAGCGTTCAGTTATCCATTCATGGCGTAAAACTCGAACAACACAGCTGTGACTTTTGAGTGAGAAATGCTATACCACAGGTGTTTCCACTTTAGCAAAAGTTCAGCAAGGAATTGACATGCTCATTCTTTCTAAAACACAGCAAAACCTGAGGTGTTTCCACTTTCTTCACCAAACAAAAACCAATGTGTTGGGACAGCTAATCAGAGAATCATAGGTTTTGCTGGAAAACAAAAATGCAGCACCTCAGGTTTTGCTGTGTTTTAGAAAGAATGAGCATGTCAATTCCTTGCTGAACTTTTGCTAAAGTGGAAACACCTGTGGTATTTCCATTTTCTGTAGAGAAAAATAAAGTGTGTGTGTGAAAGCTTTTCCCTGATCAAATAGGTCTTCCCCATGCTGTTGCCATGTCATTTGAGCACTCTACTGACACTTTTGTGACATTTTTAGGGTTTCTACATGCTACCGGGGGTCATTTCATAAAAATACTCGGGTCTCCCATAGGATAACATTGGGCTCGGTGCTCGGGCCGAGTACACGAGTATCTTGGGATGCTCAGCCAGAGCATCGAGCACCCGAGCATTTTGGTACTCGCTCATCACTAATAACAATCCAAACTAGCAATTGTATACCGCATGTAGTGACATAGCGTTAGGACCCGGTAAGGTGAGAGCACCATGTCGCGGATACCGGGATCTTTCGCAGTGTCCATTGTTGAAGCTAAGTCCCTCTATTTTCTCTATAATCCAGAGCAGTATTTACTGTGTTACTTTGTCATATATGCATTATTTTAGTTGGACATAGCCTTGTTTCATAGCCATGTAGCTAGTTCACACTCATTATGTTTAGTGTCGCAGCAAATATTATCTTAGTGTATGTATTTTTTGCTTGCACCTTTACTTGCAGGTAATGCCAGCCATTATCTAATATATACACTGTGTGCAGAATTATTAGACAAATGAGTATTTTGATAGCATGATACTTTTTATACATGTTGTCCTACTCCAAGCTGTATAGGCTTGAGAGCCAACTACCAATTAAGTAAATCAGGTGATGTGCATCTTTGAAATGAGGAGGGGTGTGGTCTAATGACATCAACACCCTATATAAGGTATGCTTAATTATTATGCAAATGCCTTTCTTTAGGCAAAATGGGTCAGAATAGAGATTTGACGGGCTCTGAAAAGTCCAAAATTGTGAGATGTCTTGCAGAAGGATGCAGCAGTCTTGAAATTGCCAAACGTTTGAAGTGTGATCACCGAACAATCAAGCGTTTCCTGTTAAATAGCCAACAGGGTTGCAAGAAGCGTGTTGGGCAAAAAAGGTGCAAAATAACTACCCATGAATTTAGGAAAATCAAGTGTGAAGCTGCCAAGATGCCATTTGCCACCAGTCTTGCAATATTTCAGAGCAGCAACATTACTGGAGTATCAAAAAACACAAGGTGTGCTATACTCAGGGACATGGCCAAGGTAAGAAAGGCTGAAAAATTACCACCTTTGAACAAGAAACATGAGATAAACCGTCAAGACTGGGCCAAGAAATATCTTAAGACTGATTTTTCAAAGGTTTTATGGACTGATGAAATGAGAGTGAATCTTGATGGGCCAGATGGATGGATCAGTAAAGGGTAGAGAGCTCCACTCCAACTCAGACGCCAGTAAGATAGAGGTGGGGTACTGGTATGGGCTGGTATCATCAAAGATGAACTTGTGGAACCTTTTCAGGTTGATGATGGAGTGTAGCTCAACTCCCGGACCTACTGCCAGTTTCTGGAAGACAACTTCTTCAAGCAGTACTACAGGAAGAAGTCGGTATCATTCAAGAAAAACATGATTTTCATGCAGGACAATGCTCCATTACATGCATCCAACTACTCCACAGCATGGCTGGCCAGTAAAGGTCTAAAAGAAGAAAAAATAATCACATTCACATGGCTACCTTGTTCACCTGATCTGAACCCCATAGAGAACCTGTGGTCCTTCCTAAAATGTGAGTTCTACAGAGAGGGAAAAGGGTGTGTGCCCACAGGAAGGTTTTGCTGCATTTGAGATCAGGTTTTGCCTTGCTTTTATGTAAATCTATGCTAATCTAATCCTGAGTTTTTGGTTTCCAGCAAAACCTATGTTATTAGGGAAAAGCTTTAACACACATTACACTGTCTCCAGAAAACAAAAAACAAACACCACAGGATTTGCTGCATTTTTGTTTTCCAGCAAAACCTATGATTCTCTGATTAGCTGTCCCAACACATTGGTTTTTGTTTGGTGAAGAAAGTGGAAACACCTCAGGTTTTGCTGTGTTTTAGAAAGAATGAGCATGTCAATTCCTTGCTGAACTTTTGCTAAAGTGGAAACACCTGTGGTATTTCCATTTTCTGTAGAGAAAAATAAAGTGTGTGTGTGAAAGCTTTTCCCTGATCAAATAGGTTTTGATGGAAACCAAAAACTCAGGATTAGATTAGCATAGATTTACATAAAACCAAGGGAAAGCCTGATGTCAAATGCAGCAAAGCCTTCCTGTGGGCACATACCCTCAGTCCCTCAGTCAGAAACATCTCACCTAGCCAAATTCAATCTCTTGCTTTGCACTGAGGAGCAAAAACACTAAAATATGTGTCTGCAAATGGAGTTTCTGGTGTGACTTCTTTTCTAAGGCTAGGGTCACGCTGAGTGCTGCACCTGCGGCAGCCGGATTCCGTTACAGCAGAGCTCAACCTGCTGTAACCACCAGCGGTAACGTCGGGAACATCGGGCGAACGCTGCCCTTAGTTACCCGATGTGTACCATAGTTACTGGCCACACACAAAGCTGCCTGGACTGCGGTAATCCTGAGTGCAGAGAAAAACATTGCCTGCACGGTTTTTCTTTGCGCTCAGGATTACCGCCGTCCAGACAGCTATGTGTGTGGCCAGTAATTATGGAACACATCGGGTAACTAAGGGCAGCGTTCGCCCGAAGTTCTCGACATTACCGCTGGTGGTTACAGCAGGCTGAGCTCTGCTGTAACGAAATCCGGCTGCCACAGGTGCAGCGCTCAGTGTGACCCTAGCCTAAGTCATGCGGCAAGGGTCATTAAAGAGCCAGTATTGACTTTTAGGATTGCAACATTCGATAGGAGGCACCTGAGTGCATGTCCTCTTCCTCTTTGAGGAAGCTATTTGCATGTTTTGGCTTTATAATTTGTGTATATAGGAATTAAAAAGCAGATTTTTTCTGGAAGTCTTGCTTATATCAAACGGTGAGAGAGAAATCTCTATAGAATCCAAGAACATGGATTGCTTCTACCTTACGAAATTAAAGTTTTGCTGTAATAATGATTTAATTTAATCAAATTGCATTTTTACTGTATTGTTGAGGATATATTGTGAGGTTCCAAGGATTGAGGATCACAATGAAGAACAGTGAGGTCAGTTTAAATCTGAGTACAATGCTTTGGTTTTCAGCAGATACATTTTCTGAAGGCTTTTGATGTTTTGTCCAGTAACGTGTGAAATATGCTTCAGACCTAAGTGTAATCCAGGATATATCGCAGAGCAGTGTTTTCATCTAGATGTTTTGAAAGCATGAAGGTGCAAAGGTTTCAGTTGTGATATTAAATCCTTTTAAAGTTTTTATTATTTCTTTACTTAATATAGTGAATATCTAGCTATTAGGTAGAGAATTATGTAGCAGGTACATCAGTGATTGTTATCTTAACACCTTTATACTATTGCATCTCAATGAATTTGAATATCATCAAAAAGTTAATTTATTTCAGTAATTCAATACAAAAAGTAAAATGCATATATTATATAGAGTCATTACAAACAGAATGATCTATTTCAAGTGTTTATTTCTGTAAATGTTGATGGTTAAGGCTTACAGCCAATGAAAACCCAAAGGTCATTATTTCAAAAACTTTAAGTAGGGAGGATTAAGGGTTAAAAACAGATTTCTGTGTTCCCTGATACATCAAAGAATGAATATAATATTAGTTCATAAATCAATGTGTTTCAGGACTTCCAGAAATGCCCTAAACATGCAAATATTACATTGATTTTTGATGATATTCTAATTCATTGAGATGCATTAGTATATCGATTGATATACCGCAGATAATACTTGTCTTGGTGGGCAAAATACAGTATCATATATGACTGAGAATCTTTTCATATTTACCTTTCGATGACCACTTTACTATTTTTTCTCACCAATAAAATCAA